>WAAD01004571.1:58804-78034 GCA_013389945.1 Fregata magnificens
CCGGCCGGCGCGGCGTCCCCGGCGCTTTCGGAAGCGCCGCGGCAGCGGTCGGGCGTGCTGCAGGGCGCCTGTGCTTGGTGCGCACACGTGCGCGTCCTGCGGGCTCCCTAAAAGTGGATGGTTGGCACCGAAAGGTAGTATGCCTATAAATAGCGAACAACATAACGACAAAAATCAGGGGACTTGACTATATCCTTACACTGAATTTTACCTCACGTTTTCATTTACATCAGCAAGTGCATATGGCATTTAAATAGTCAAAGTATGTAGTAGTATTTCCATTTTTTAAACCACTCCCATGAAGCCGGCTGCAGTGCTCAGCGTGACAGTCGTCGTGTGCTTGCTTGCCTGACCAGTGAGAAGGTAAAGGGACAGTTGCATTGCAGCAGTTAAGGATTGCTTGACTTCACTTCTAGAGTTGTATTTTTTCTTTTCTGCCGTTCCTCTTGGTTGCGTTTGGTACCTTAGAAGATCTTTCATTCAATATCTTTTTTTTTTTTTTTCTTGAAGGCATGTCAAAGGATTACAGATGGAAAATGCAAAGCCAAGAAAAGTCTTTTTTTTTTTTTTCCTAAGTATTACAGAATAAGGAAATATGGCCTGAATGAAGTTGGCTGTGCCGTGCAAATGCTTTGAAGTTTTGTAATGGCAGAAGCTAGATCGTCAGAAATTAAAAGATCCCGAATAAGTTTGTCACTCAGTAAAAATAAGAAAAAAAAAGGAACAACAAAAAAAGTGGAAGGTAAAGGAACACCATCTATACCTTCAGCATCGTGCTCTATTGTTTCCTTTTTTAACAATGTTCCCCCTGCCAAAATTAACTGTCCCATGTGTGGGCAAATGGTGCCAAGGTACGGAATAAATGAGCACATGGATGAAACATGCCAGAGAAACCATGGTGAGGTTGGCGTCATTGATTCAACACTCAACTCTTTTAGGAATGAGAGTCCCCCAGCTGCAAATGTGAACGATAATTCCAGCTCATATTTTTCAAAAAAACTCTTAAATCTAGAAACAAGTCCTTCCAAAATCAGTTTATTGAAAACAGAAGGGCATGCAGTACAACAGATTAGTCCTTATTTTAGCAATAATAGTTCAGTCTGTAGTGTTAACAATGAACCACGGGCTCAAACAGTTAAAATAGTCTCTTTGGGAAGCTTGTCATCTAAACTGTCCAGAAGACGTTGTGTCCAGGGAGGAAAACAGATCATTTATAAAGAGGTCAACTCTTCACCTCCAGCTGTTCACAATATGTGTAAAAGTGCTGCAGGACGGGATGATGATGATGATATTTATGCTGGGCATAGTTCTCAGAAAGAAAATCAGCTTGCTCAGAGAGAGCACCAGGAACAGAATTTTTCAAAGAAGGAACCTGAATTTCAAGAAGAAATAAACAAATGTAATGGAGAAGACCTTGTGGATTTTGTTCAGGTATCATTACCAGCTGATAACAGTAATGGCAAAAGGTTACCAATTGGTACAAGGAGCACCAAAACAGAAAGTAGGTCTGAAGGTGTGATACTTAGTCCTGATAAATTTGAAACACCTCTAGGCATTTATACTTCAGCAGAGCTGACTAATAGTTTGGAAGTCAAGACTCAGCCTCACACTCAGGGTATTCCTTCTTCCAAGGCAAAAGTGAACTGTGGTACACAAAATTGCTTTAGCAAGGGTGATGTACAGGTACTTCCTGTGGAAGTTCATGAAGACTTTAAAGATGAGATTAATCATACTTTGTCAGAAACTGTGGGAAAGGTAGATTTTCAGAATTCCGCTGGGGACATTTTAGACAAAATAAATGAGGTTAGCTCTGTGCTCAGCTCTCTTGGACACCCATATTACCTCCAGAATTTTTTAGTGGTGCTGCGAGCAGTCTTGGAGAACGAAGATGATGTCAGACTCTTTGATGAGCAAGATATGAACATTATAACCAACTTCTGCAAATTATCAGGTATCTTTTTTTTTTTTTAATATATATTATCTCTGGTAGAGGGAACTGTTACATAGTTTTATATGAAGAGCGCTATGCCAATGGGCAATTTAACTTGATAAATTCCTTAAGGGAAGAAGCTCCTTTTTCTCAGGAGACATATCCTCAGTGGCTTCTTGTAGATAAACTTTCGTAATGTTGCTTTAATGGAAGGTAGTGAGTGGCGACTGGTAAGAAATAAGGAAAGGAGGATTATGTATATTTCTGGGTTTTTTTGAATACTTTTTTTACTGTTAATACTATTTTTTAGAATTGTAAGTCAACTTGCTGCTGCATTTAAACATGTTTCCAAGGAAGGAAACTCATAGCACAGAAAAAGAGTATCAGTTAACACCAAGCTTTTGATGATTATTATGTATGGGAATTCTACAGAATGGGGTTATGAAGAGGCCTGTGCTGGATATATGGACCTTGAAAAAGTACTTCTGAAGCGGCATTTGTGAGCTTTGATTCAGCACATTTACAGATTACTTTTGTGCTTGGTGTGAATCTGTGGTTATCCCTATGATTATTATTCAGTGTTTAGAATGCTAGTTACTAATTAACAGTCATTTTCTTGTAGGTTGCTTAATACTTTTAACTCTCACTAATTTTAGTAGGAGCCAGAATGTTGGAGATTTAAGCCCTCCATATTTAGACAAGATTCAAAGCAGACACGTTGTCTGAATCCTATACTCATATAAGTTTTACAGTAAAAGCATGGCAGAAGTGATGCAAGTTAAAACTAACCCTCCAAATTTTTATGTATGTTTATAACTTGTCTTAAGCTGTAATTAAGAGTAGTTTTACCAGCATTTGAGTAAGTAGTAAGCAAGCTTGGAGCATCAAAATGGAAATAAACTTATAACGACTTCGACAAGAAAATTTGTATCTCAGAGTATTGCAGGCATACCATTTATATTGTTTTAAGGTATTATGGCAATATACAGCTGCCTGACAAAGTATTTTTAGATATATGCTCATACGAGCTCAGTCCATGCGTCCGAGCTGAACATACAAAAGTGACAGTTGCATACATACCTGCTGGTAAAATTGGAAAGAAAAAATCAGAAGCAGGCTGCACTTACTAATGTATAGTGTTCATTGAGTTTGGCTTAACTAGCAGACTGTAAAGTTTATCACACTAAAGAGTAGTATTTCCCTGTGTGAAACTGTTGTGTATTTTGGTCTTTTTCCTCTCTGTAGATTATATTCATTTTTTCTGCACTAGTGTACAACAGTCTTCAGACTGTTTCCCTATTGCAAAGTAGAAGAAAACCGTTCTAGCTGTTCAGAGCACTTAGTCCCTTAATGTTTGTTTCTGTAAGGTTCCAAATAATATTCTGGATTGACACCACAGGACATTACAAAAGAGAATATCAAGGTTATGACTTGTGATTAGCAATTACATGAAATTTTTCCACAGCCAATAGGAGACTTCTAGTAAGTGTTTTTCTAATAGCATCTATAGATGTGGAGAATATTAGAATGAGGTTAGGTTAGTGTATATGACATCACAAGGTTTTTAATACAGGATACTGAGTGATGAAAATGGAGAAGTGTTGGCTTGAGCTTTTTAGGAAGAAATATAGCCCTGATCAATAGTTCACAATCTTAGTTCCTTAAAAAAATTGAGTCAGTGCATATCTATTCCTCTAAGAATTACTTAAACTGTGGTGGAACAATCTCAGAAATGTCTTTTTTTGACTTAAGATCTTCTTCCAAAGTTTAGCAGCTGGAAAGGACCATATGAACATTCTTCATTTGCCCTAGTAGAAAGGTCAGCTGAGCTGACTCAAACCACCTTAACAGATGGTTGCTAAAAAGGTGAAGAAACTCCAGAGGAGGAAGTAGGGCTCTAAACTTACACAGGTATTTCTGCAGTGGTTACCTGGTCACAGTTAAGCTGTTACAGATTATGTTGTAATAATTACAATTATGCAGTAACACCAAACATTTAAAAAATTAAAGAATAATACTAATATAAGTTATAAGAATATTGTAAGTAAGATGAGATTGTAACATAGGACTGTATTTGTCAGGGAGCAGCAAGAGCAGACTACTCTGCATGGGAGGATGAGCCAGGAGCCAAAGGGGACAGCAGGGCAGACAGGGGCCACATCCTTTCCTCACCTGCAAGGGGCATAAGCCCACATTGCCCAAAGAAGAGCAGAGTGGATCCAGTGCCAGCCATGCTCCAGTGGTGGCAGGTCTTCAGGCAAGTCCATAGTGGTGAGGCAGGTGCAAGGTGTCTGGCTGGGTACTGGCTTGCTACAGCAGAGCTTAGGTAAGAGAGTAGGTTACCAGCCTGAGCTTAAGTACAGCTCCAAGCAAATGGGAGGAGGCCCTGACAAAGCCTCACACAGCTCTTCCCAGCAGCCTGAGCCCAGGATACACAGCTGCACTGTATCAGAGCTGACCTTGAACATAAGCAGCCAAACCTGTGGGGGCTGGGATGGGGTTGCAGAGTCTATTGGTGTACTCAAGGCCATGAGAATATTAAAATAGTTAACTTTCTCCACCTAAATGTGTATACAGTGACATCTTGGAGCTTGATAATGCCTTGTTAATGTTGTGATAGTTAAAATGGGACTATATAAAGAAAGAATGGAATATAAGCAACAAAACTCTTGCTGTTGGTTCTCCGAGGCAAGCAGTAGATGCATATAATTTACATCCAAAGAAGATCTAGGAATAAACTTACAGTTAGGTCATTAGTGGATGCAGGCTTTGGCTACTTTGACAAACACTAAAAGAGATGTTCAGGATACAGCTTCCGTATTTCCACAGTCCCTTCTCTGGGTGAGTACAACATTGATTAGTAATAGTAACTTGTTCTGTTAAATAAAGGAAGTGCTTGTTTCTCTTTCAGTAGTGTGATTTCAGTATTCCCCTCTCACAAGAGTTTGGAATACAGAAGGAACTATTGCAAAGTGGTGCTGATAAATCCATGTCTGTACTGACTGCTAGAGTCACAAATAAAACAATTTCTCTTTGCAGGGTAGGAAAAATGCAATAATTCAGCTATGAGAAGTGGTTGGATAGCATTAAGTCAATAGATAATGAATTCTGGACAGCTGATGGATGTCTTTACCTTCAAGAAATCTAGACAGAATACTTTAAAAGTTCAGGTAGATGGGTTATCTGTTCCACATTATAATTTTCTACCCAAGTAGGTGTTGTCTTTCAGTTATCATAATACAACCCCCCCCCCAACGTGCTTAATACTATAAAGTTGCTTGAACATAGGTATTCTCCAGTGTTTAATTATTTTCTGCTAAAATGTCTACCATTCTTCAGTGAATTATCTCTAATGCTCATTATGAAAGGAATGATATTTTAAAGAGGATTAAATTTGAAGCAATCCTTCCTTCCTTCCTGCCCAGTTTTCTCAAAAGTGGATGGCCTTTACGCTGGATGTAGAGCACTGCCAATTTTTTAAGTACTGGAAACAGTAAATAAAAGTAGGGAAGAGCAGAGGTGTATCCATAACAAGTAATCTGCAGTGCAATTTCAGGCTTTGTGCTCAAGGTGAGATCTGTCTGAACTTAGGTGTAACATTAAAAAAACACTTTTTGTATTCTCCATGTTTAATTTCACCGCATGTTGCAGTTGGAAGAATTTAAGTGCAAGCACATAGTGCTAGTGACACTACTTAATACACTTTGTGAAATCCTCCTTCCAACTTTTATACAACAGAAAAATTGTATCTGAGAAACATTGATTTATAGTCACCAGTGGAACTGAGATACAGAAAACTGAACAAGAAAAAATAATGTAATTTTTTTCTGTTGCATTTTAATGACTCATAGAGGGTGAACTTTTCTGAGATCTTATGCATCTTTTTTCTGATAATATTTCAACTTAGAGCAATTTTTTTATTTCAGTGATACACCTGAAACTTTCTTAAGAACTACAAAAGAAAAAAAAAAATCCCCCAAACCTTCAAAGGTAATGTACTGCAGAACAGGATGCTTAAGAAGCAATTAATTACTTGCGCAATACCTTTTTATTATTCTATTTGTCATTCAAATCCTTTAGAGAGAAAGCAGTCCTCACATGCCTTCACTGGATTGCAGCCCTAGTTTGGTCAGTTTCCATGGTCTTGAGAAAGGATGCTCATGTGTTACTCGACCTTTTTCCAGAGTTGTGAAAACTGGAGACAGACTTCAAAGAAGTTATAACCCCACAGAGAAAATGACAAGCTTATGTGCCTGAATGTAGTTCTCTCAGTGAATTGATCCTGGAAACATTCTATTAAAAAAAAAGGCTGAAAAAGTCTTTTTAAGGACAGGAGAATAGCTAAATAAGCATGTAAAAGTTAACTGCCATTTCTGAAATATATCTAGGTCTGGTAGTGTTTCAGTGTCTTTTTATTAATGATCAGTTTCAGTTAAGCAGCAGCAGACAGGGTTAAAAAAATTAGAAGTTAATGAGGGATGAATTAAGCATTCAAAAGGGAGCTGAATGTAGTAACAATAGCTAGACTATTTTCAGCTAAGATTTAATAAGCTATTTCGTTGATTTTCAGCATTGTTAGTATTTTAGAAGTATTTTTAAAAGGTACTTTAAGAGAGCACTTCCCTGATAAAAATCAAATTGATAGGAGGGTTTTTTCTGTTGTTTTCAGTAGATATATTAGTAAAATTAAGCTTATCTCTGGAAAAATAAGAATCTGAAGGCTACTACACAGAGAGGTATTCTGTGATTATGAAATAATTCTGTCAGACTACAGCTTCTTTTGTTCCCCAACATCAAATAGGAGGTTATTGAATGAGTATAAAGAAAGCAAAAAGACCTATTTAGGATCACAATATGCAGAGTTTGAAAAATGAAGTTGTCTTTTCCTAGAAAACAAATTATTTCTTAAAGGGTAATAAGCATGTCCAAAATGCATTTTAGCAATGTTCATTGCCTACAAAATACATTGTAATAATTTTCTACCTACAAAACTTAAAGATTCTAATGAGCAATAATTACTTGGAAAGGTAAGTTATGGTGTTTTACCAAGTCTGCTCGTAAAATATGGGCAGATTTAAAATGTGTTTTAGAGGATATCTGCATTAAAGTAATTTTTCTAGGTAAAGTAGTGATTATGCATAGTACTGTGTTTTAGAATTTAATTTTCTTTTTATTCTTCCTTGCTTTAAATAAAATTTGCAGTTGGTGGGCAGAAGTTATATGTGAGACTTTTTCAACGCAAGCTGAACTGGTTAAAGGTGAACAAAATAGAGTATGGAGAGATAAGTATGGATTTGTCACCAATAATTGAAGAACTGGCTGAAGCCAGATTTCTGCAAACAGGTATGGCCAGCATTAATAAATGTTAAAAGTATTGCAAATAAAATTTGCAGTTGTGTCATGTTAGAGTGTAATGCACTACATGCTTGTCTGTGCCTTGAGAAGAGAATTAGAGGAGCAGAATAAAGGTTTCAGGTAGATGAGCTGTGTTGTGTTCCTTAATAATAAAAGCAGTTAGTGCAAGTTAGGTAATAGGGAGAGCTAAATAAATGTCAGGGCTATAGGTGCAACAATAGGCCTTACTTGTCCTCACCAGCCTCATCTCGGACCGTGACCTGCACAGCCTCTGCGCATTGGTCCGGGAGCTCTACTTAATATCCTTCAGTACTGCCCTGAGCTGTCTTGCAGGCACCCTGCCCCTGGCCTTGTCCATCCCTGGCTGGCTGGGCCTCTAACCAATGCTGTAGGTGTTTGTTTCCCATCTTGTCTGTGGCCATGTACTATGAATGGGTCTCAGACATAAATTGTAGTCTTGTCTCTAGTCTTATGGCCGGCTCGTCTCTTAGATCAACCCTGGACCTGATTCATCATCATGCTTTTTCTGGGGTTGTCAGTGGAATCTGTTATCAGGACTTTTGCTCTGCCCATTCTGTTCATTTACGGTGGGACTGCACCAGAGTTGGTGAGGACACTGCCAGTGCTGTGGTCAGTCCTGACTCCTGGCTCATTCCCCCTTGTCGAGCAGCTTTGCTCTTGCTGCTCCCTGGTAGCACTTCTTTTTGCATTGGGCAAAGTTTTAATCATCAGGAAGACAAGTCTTTCTGAACAGCATTTTTTTTGTAACTCAGCCAAATTTCTTTATATTTGCTTTTGTTTTGAAATTGCAAAGGGATTTTTCTCTGCTTATTCTGGTCCTTCAAGCTGGACCTGTGAAGAGAATGAATTTCAAGCTGAACCAGCTAGCGTTGATAATAATTACTTTGAAGAATCTAAATCATTAGATTAGTACTAGGTTATATGAATGTAATATACTTTGAGCTGTTGCTTGAGTGCACATAATGAATATATGTGGATCATTTTACTTTTAGAATCTGAACTGGAAGACCTGTGTGAAGGGTTGGATTTGCTTTCAGCCCCTGAGCTAAAAACGTTGGCAAAGATCTTTCACTTGCCAAACCCAAACGGTCAGAAACAGCAACTTGTGGGTGATTTTCTGAGGTTGGCAAAACAACGTTCAGTCTTCAGCAGCAGTCAGGCTGGTATTGGGACAGTGATTTTAAAAAGGTAACTGTTTATAGTTAAATTTTGCAGGTGAATGTAAGTTATGCTTCAAAGGACTCAATCTAGATGCCTTTTGAAGAGAGGAATGCATTTAGTAAGTTTACAAATAAAAAAGGGCAGCATTAAATTTTGATTCACAGTGGGTCAAAGAGAAGGGTAAATATTAGACTTTTTTTTTAAACTATGTCATGCTTTTCAGCTGTGGGCATGATTATCTATCACCAAAGTTACTCAGGAATACAGAGAAACATTTCTGAGTTATTTAAAGCAAAATCAGTGCAGAAAAGCATCTAGGAAGACAGGGAAAGTCATTGCCTATTAAAGCAACTATGCAACACTACAGGCTTTGGGAAGAGTGGCTGGAAGGCTGTCTGGCAGAAAAGGACCTGGGGGTGCTGGTCAACAGCTGGCTGAACGTGCGCCGGCAGTGAGCCCAGGTGGCCCAGAAGGCCAACAGCATCCTGGCTTGCATCAGGAATAGTGTGGCCAGCAGGAGTAGGGAAGTGATCGTGCCCCTGTACTCGGCACTGGTGAGGCCGCACCTGGAATACTGTGTACAGTTTTGGGCCCCCCACTAAAAGAAGGACATTGAGTTGCTGGAGCGTGTCCAGAGAAGGGCAACGAAGCTGGGGAAGGGTCTAGAGCACAAATCTTACAAAGAGCGGCTGAGGGAACTGCGGTTGTTTAGTTTGGAGGAGGCTGAGGGGAGACCTTCTCGCTCTTTACAACTACCTGAAAGGAGGTTGTAGTGAAGCAGGTGCTGGACTCTTCTCCGAAGTAACTAGTGATAGGATGAGAGGAAATGGCTTCAAGATATGTCAGGGGAGGTTTAGATTGGATATTAGGAAGAATTTCTTTACCGAAAGAGTGGTTAAGCATTGGAACAGACTGCCCAGAGAGGTGGTGGTGTCACCATCCCTGGAGGCATTCAAAAAATGTGTAGACGTGGCACTTCAGGGCCTGGTTTAGGAGACATGGTGGTGTTGGGTTGACGGTTGGACTTGATGATCTTAGAAGTCTTTTCCAACCTTAATGATTCTATGAACTATCTGATGTTCCTTTGCTGGGTGAGCTCTTTTAGTAGAATTAGAGGGGAGCAATAATCTCTTTTTTTGTGATTGACTTTGTACTTATAGAGCCTCCTTTTGGGCAATATTTTTAAAGGGAAAAGATTGTTTGCCTGACAAAGTGTTCTTTCTTTCCTGTGCATTTTTTCACTGTGGCTGTCACGGCTGTGTATATCAGATGCCCTTGATTTCCAGGTCTTCTGGGGTCCAGATTCAGGTTTAAGGTGTCATTCTGCCCTAATAGGAGTGATTGCAGCATTACCGTTCTTGGTGTTTAGGGCTGGATCTGTAGCTAGACCATCCACAAAAAGTCTAGGAATATGAGCTGAAGTAATAGCTAGGGTACTGGTGCTAGGATACAAGTCAGTTCCGGAGTTTATAAGCTTTCTTACGCAGTTACCTCTTTTAGTAACTAATGCCAAAAAGTAACCGTTTGAATAATAATGCATATAAACAAAGGTTGCTTGTCTAGCAATTAGCTTGTCTAGTAGGCTGAAGAACTAGGGTCCGAACTCAGTAATTGTGGAATCCTTTCTGTACAAAATGCAGGTTGGGTAGAAAGCTGACAGATATCAATATGTACTGCAGTTGCTTCAATAACATAATTTGTCTTTCCTGTGGTATTCTTTTTCAAATGAGAGAGATACAAAGCTTTGTCAAGTTTTGCGTGGCTATGTTTATTGGACACATATTCCCCCTGAAATCTTATCATGTGATTCTCCACAAAATTCCTTATATTAAACGGGGCCTACTATTGGAAGAAGAACTTCAAAGTCATCCCTCCGTGAAGAATTATTATTATGTGAATCAGTAAGGTCTTCTTTCCTTGTGCCAAAAGAGAGGCCTAATGCTAGCTTAGTGCTGGGCTTGCAGAGCTTCGCAACTGGGAGGTTTGCATAGTATGGTTAGCTTCTTTAAAGTAGTTTCATTTGGTCTTTGTTGGTTTTGAAATCCAACAGGAGCTGTAGTGGTTCCCTTTCTGTTAAAAATAGTATTTCACACTGGTGTCATTGTCTCCAGTAGCATTGCACTTTGTTTGGTCTGCAGGTGAAGTGATCATAGCTATAGCCATGATTATCTTGTGTTAGAGGATGTTGGGACTTTGTGATACGTAAAGATGTTTTAATGTAAGGAGTTGCAGTTGTTTCCTCATTCTAATCCAGGTGTAGAAAACTTCAGTATGAAAATGCTTCGTATCACTTGACATTTCATTTTTTCTCTTTGATACTAGATATTTGAACTACATGATGATGCATGATGCATAATTTGTATAAATATCTCTAACAGAAACAAAATTGTTTTCAGAATATTGGCTTAAACTATACAAAGGAAGGCTAGAAAAAATGTGTTCAGGAAATGGAAAGGAACCTAGGAAAATTACTGACGTTCCAAAAAAGTCCTTGGCACTGGCTTACTTCCTACTCCAAGAAAAGAGGCCAATAGTTACTTGCTCAGCCACATCAACTTTAGGAATGTAATGCTCTTTGCTGTAGTTGACAGCTGAAATACTAGTTACCCCATGAAATCAGAGAATCCTGTTTTAAATCTGTGCTGTCCTGTGGACAAGTAACAGAAATCTTGTATGGAAAGGCTGGATGAAGATGTGCTAATGGAGATACCCTAAAACAAGGGATCTCAAATTGTGGTCTGTAAACACTGCCGTAACAAACAGCAGACCACATCTTATTGCTTGTTGGTGCTGCCTGGCATAGCAACAGGAGTGGCTGCACCCAAAGGGCAGTTAGTTCCAGTTCCATTCTGCTTGAAGTTTGGCCCTTAAACTTTTTATTAGTTAATGCATTTCTTTGGCTATTCCCTAGAGGTTGCATGCACAGGATAGTTTCTCAAGCTGCTCAAGGAAAACCAAGTTTACACATTGAGGACAAAATTATTCTGATACTTCATTCAGTATATTTGAATTTTTATAAGTGATGGTAAAAACCATTTGTTATAGTAATGTTATTTGTCCTTCCAGGGTGAAGGACCTGGCTGGAAAATCTGTCAGGGTCTGTAAAGGCCCTCGGGCTCTCTTTTCTCGAATTCTGCTGCTGTTTTCACTGTCTGACTCAATAGAGGATGAAGAAGCTGGTAGTGCTGGTCAAGGCCAGCTCTCCACAGTCCTTATGGTAAACATGGGGCGTATGGTATTCCCCAGTTACACTGTAAATAGGAAAACACCCATCTTCCAGGACAGAGAAGATCTTATCAGGTAGGGGGAGCTTTGGCAGTTTGGAAATCTGTTTATTTCTAGAAAAGCTTTACTGCAGTACTTGTGTACGCAACTAAGAATTCATCATGTAGAACTCCAGATGAAAATAGGTAGAAGTGCACTTTTGCAATGGTTTTAAATGCTTTTTTGTATCCAGGTAGAACTTGTAATTCACAGTGGCTTGCATTTTGAACCAAAATAGCATATTTATTTGCTTCATGATCATCTGCTTATGAAAGTTGTTTCTTCATTTGCTGTGATGATTATTAGAATAGACTGAACAAAACAAAAAATACGTTCTCTAGTTTGTAAGTAACTTTAAACATAGTGCACCCTGCTAGTGTAAACTCTGCTGATCCAAAAAGATTAAGAATAAAGTTGACTGCATGGTTCCATGTCTTTGGAGACTGGAAGGGAGTTTTTAAAAGTTATTGTATGGAGGAATTGATTTCTTTTAACTATAAATGCTCTTTGAGCCTAATACAGTTATTATGGTTTTTTCCCTTAGGTATGCAACTGCTGCTCATCTGTCAAATGATATAGCCACTGCAATGGTAAATGGGAACTGGGAGGAAGCTAATCATCTATATATGTGTGCTAAAGAAACCTGGAACGAACTGAAAAATCACCCCTCTTTGAGGTAGTAAACTGGAAACTAGCCTAGTGTTCGTATGAAACTATTAAGTGTATTATCTTACTTCTGGTACTTTTGCTTTTGAGAGAGGCTTATAGACTAGTGATATTATTTAAGCCTGATAAATTTAGAAGCTTTAATGTTCTTGAAAGCTTTGAACTTCCTGGTTGTTTGTTTAGCTTTTAAGTGATTATATGAAAAGGTCTTTTATATAAAACCTTGGGAATGAATTGGTAAGCATGGATAAAGCACTAAAACATTTCTGTTCTATGTGCCAATGCAGGAGAACAAGAGCCTTATTTTTCCCTTGTCATAGTTCATTTTTGTGCCTTTTAGACAAATAGCAATAAGCAGAATTTAAAATTCACTGTGAACTAAAGAACCTTGCAAAAGTTATGGGAAAACATACTGGGTTATTCACCTCTTCAAACTTCCAAGTGGGTGTCATTCAGGAAACGTTACTAAAGATCTGAGAACTGAAATAACGTGTATTGTTTTTGAAGTGTCCATCAGGTTTTCTTTCAATTATTTTGTTTTCTGGCTTAATGATACTCTGAAAGTTAAAGCCTTATGTTTGGCATTATATTCATTTTCATGGCAACTGATTTGAAATAATATTCATAGAGGGTCATTTGGAGGTCTATTCCATTTCACACTGAAGGCAGTGGAAAAACCTATTTTGATTTCAAGAAGACATTCAAAAGACACTGTCTTGAAACATAAAGATGCCTACTCAAAAGATGTTAGTCGTCTTTTATGGCAGGAAATGCCTGTTCTAGCCTTTTTTCTTTGGTTCAGCTGTTTCTAAAGTTAACCTTCTGACTTAAGAGAACAAGTTGGCAGTAACAAAACATGATGTAATAAATTATTGTTTTGCATCTGATGTAAAACTTATTAACTGATAATTCCACCGCTGTTGAAACCAAAATATGCTGTGCAAGTGCAGCTTGCACCTGCTACCTCAGCTAAACTGTTTTCTTACCTTTGGGTTCTTGACTTTGCAGCTGGGATACTCAGTTCAATTTTGATATATAAGGCATTTAATTTTTGTAAATGCTTTAATTGTAAGTATTCTTAGTAAGAGAATTTTAAGAATTTAAATTGCCATCATTAAATTGACCTGAGCTGCTCTTCTCTTTCAGCTATCACAGAGTTTTACCTGAGTATCTGCGACATTTCACAGTTGGCTGGGTGTATACAAGAATGCTTTCTCAAGGTGTTGAAATCTTGCAGAGACTTCACAAGTACAAGGTAAAGTGGTGAAGTGAATAGGAATACATGTTTGATGTAGCATTGTACATCGATTTACATTTCTGATGTGGATGGAAAATGGTGATAACATTTGCCAGGACTTGTTACAGTTCTCTTAACAGTAAAAAGTAAAAGTTAAAGGGCCTTTTTTTCTTGCTACTTTAGAAAGTTTTAAATTGTTTTGATTTCTGTTTATGCTTTGGAGATTTACCATATGTAATATACCATAAGACTGTTGCTGAGACGTTGTTTTGTTATTTAAGTATATCTGTGTTTCACTAGATTTGGTTATTGCTTTTAAATAAGAAAATCTTGGAAGAAAAGTCTTCTATGAAATCCCTGCCTCTTCACCTTAGGAGCTAACGTCTCTAAAGGCCTCTGACTTATATGTTAAAGCAAACCAGATTATTCTGAAAAAGACTTTGCCTCTGCAAAAAGGGAACAAGTAATATTCAGGTCTTTCTTTTTCATATGCAATAAGGAATACAGAAAGGACAAAAATACAGTATTTTTGGCAGCTAACCTTTAAGTTTGCATAAAAATATCTCTATTCTAGACTTTTTAAGATATACCCGTGCAGCTGTGAATACATTGGGTGCTGGAGTAAAACTGGGGTTTGAATTGTGCAGAGACAAAGTTTTATAGTACCCAGTAATTAGAAGGGAAAGTGGCAAGCTAATTATATAATTAAACTTCAACTTGGTTTTCTAACTCAATTAATAAAGATATAATCCTGTTGCTACAGGAAGCGGTGCAGGAGCTGCAGACTCTTCTGTCTCAAGATGTGTATTGTACTGACAGCAGAGGGCGATGGTGGGATCGCCTAGCTCTGAATTTACATCAGCACTTGAAAAACACTAAGAAGGTATCTTCACAACTGCATGCTGTAAAGCTGGAAACCCTGCCTGCATTGTCTGAAAATGTTTTTAAAAAATATTTTATATGAGAAGAACAGCGGGGTAGGCTCTCCTAAAAATGCAGATATTGGTAGGAATCCCAAGGTCAGGCAACCGGTTTCTCCTAAGAAATTGAATATTGAGTGTACCCTCATCCTTGGTTGGCCTGCTTTTTTCTGTTGCATAGAAGAACACTGTTTGACATGAAGAATTGTATGGAGTTATCAGGCAGCAGCTTCCTTGCTGTTCTGCCTTATAAATTTGCCTAATGTGTGAGAAGCATAGAAATTTCTTGCAGTAAACACTTCTGCTTCTGAACCTGAGTCATGATGAGGCCATATTTGGAACAAAAACCTCAGACATAATTGGAAGGAGGTTTTTAATGTTTTCAAACAAAAATTAAAGAGAATTAAGTCCTTGGCTAACTGTTGCTAGTGGGGAGAAGGTTGTCTAATATATCTGGACCAGTTTTGGTGTGGGGTTTCTACTTGGAAGGGTTCAGGCAGTAGAGAACCCTGTCTCTAATCGGTTACTTGTACACAGCTCTGGCAGAGTTGTCAGTCTTTAACGGCAAATTTAAACTATTTCAGTAGTCCTACAGGAGAAACCATAGTTGACCACCCTTAGACTGGTAACGAATAACGTTAATGGTTTTAGATAGCATGTATTACAGGCTGTGTTCATCCTGGTCTGTTTAATTCTCTTAGGAAGACAGAGGAGGGGAGAAGAGGTTTTGAGGTAATATCTTAGCTTTTGCTGAAACTTTGCCCTCTTCCCTCTTCCTTTCCATTAGGACACACACACCAGCAGGGTGTGTTTGTACAAGCAAAACACATTATTTGTGCAGTGGGTAGACTTGCCAGTCTCAAGTCTGAATGATGCAGTTCAGGCTTTTAGAAACACTGAGTACACGGTGAGCAGTCCTTGAGTTTCCTAAGTGATTAGCTGGCACGTAGCCCAATGAGAGAAAAATAACCATCTGGGAATGGCAAGGATTGTGTGCAAGGATTATTGTAAATCTCTGGAAAGATTTCTGCAGCAGAACATAAAGGAACCAGAGAGAATTGCAAGCTGCAGTACAGGTTGTGCCTTTGAATTCCTTGGGAGTCAGCACTAGCTTTTCACAGACTTTCTTTTCAAGAGCCGCAAGGCGTAGAAGCCACTGTCTAACTCATTTTAGGGCTCAGTTGCAGTTCCATGAATTTTCTGTGCAAGAAACAGGAGTTGGTAGTTAGATCAGCTGCTGGTCTGAGGATTTATAAGTACAGGATGTCCATTTTTCCTGTCTGTTACATACAAAGGAGAAATATTGCCAATGATTGAAAATGAAACTGTAGGACTGTTTAGGTCCCAGTGAAGTATGGGCAGACTGAAAATCAACTTTTAACTAGAAGACAAAGAAGACCAATCTAATTAAACACACCTAAGATACCCGACTACTTTGGCAATGAAAAATAGAGGTAAAAAAAGTTTTAAGTCCAGGAACAGTAGGAGTTCTAGAGTTATTTAAAATAAGCAGAGAATGACGTTTTCTCCTTGGTGTTGCTTCCTTGCCTCAGTAAGGCTCTTGAGAATTGGGATTGAAATGCTCGTATTTTGTGTTGCGTTTTAATTCTGTAAGTCTGTTAAAAGGAAATATCATAGGCTGTCAAGCATCTGCAGTTGTCTCTTCTGCATCTTATACCCCCCATATCAAGTTTTTTCCAGATTTGGAATTAGAAGTTGTACAAAGGACGAGTTAGTCTCAGTTCCTTATTTATAAATTAGGACAAAGTGCCTTCCTCAAGTCACAGAAAGGGTATGTCAGAACCGTGATTTGAATTAATTTTTGGAGTCCAGGTTTAACCCTGGCTATTCTTCAGTGTAGTAGTGCATTGGTCTAACATTTTGTTCTGAATGTACATTCTTGCACAACTGATCTGGTCCTTCTGTTTCCATATTACGTGCTATTAAGAAACTGGCTTAAAAATATTAAACTGATTTACCTTAGAACCAACTTTTTTTTCTGGTCACTTATGTAGAATTTACGATTCCTTAATCTTGTATTGATCAGTACAAATGTACTAGTGCAAATTTGAATCCAGAAGCCTACTAGTGCAAAATGTTATTTACTAGTTAGAACTTCAGTACGTAAGAATGGTGACCCTGTCTTATATGCTGTTTTTTTACATTCACATTTTTGTGCTCCTTAAATCAATTGATCTTTTGGGCTTAGTAAGACAGATGTGCATAGGTCTTTCTAAATTATTGCTTGTTACCTTGCTCTTTGCTAGGCCATTGACTGTATCAGAAATGGGCTGGCAGACCCATTTGTACGTACTGGGCATCGTCTCTCTCTCTACCAGCGGGCCCTACGAATCAGAGACTCGCCAAGCTGCAAGCAGTTCAAATGCCTGTTTCATGATCTGCCAGTGATAACTGTGGAGGATGTGACACATGTAAGTAAAGTTGCTGGTGGTTTCTGAGAAATAACAACTCATGAGGTCTTTTTTCTTTTGACAAGAAAGAATAATCTGGGAGACGGTTGTTATGTGCTGTGCACCAGCCTCCGACTTATTTGTGCTGCAGGAAGATGAATTCAAATGTGTTTCTAAAACAAAAGCCTCTTGTAAACAAATATTTCTACTTATTTAATAAATGGTCAGCTGCTTAGCTGAAGTTAGTCCGCTGTACGCTGATTTAATTTGCGTTGCTTTACTGAATACGTGTTACAAATCTGATCAGCTATAAACGCCGCTGATTTACCAGCAACATTCTCAGAACCTTTCTGTCTGAAGAGTCTGATCAAATCAGTGCATTGCCTCTGGTGTCTTCAGGGCAAGCATTCTGTGTGTAAGAAGAAGTAGTAGTAACCTTAGCACGTTGCCAGCATTAGATTAGTGGCTCAAAAAATGCAAGATTTTTTTAGGAACCTTTGGGAGTTATGCATTCTAAATATGGGCTATGCAAATATGCAATATGATGCACTTGCATCGTATTGGAATGGATTTTTTTTTAAGTCATTCTTTTCCCTACTGTTGCAAAGATAATTGTATCTGGGCGAAGTCAGAGCAGAGCCTCACTTTCTCTCTTGGCCTCATCACCGCGTATCTCCCTACAGCCCTTCTTTTTCTCAGTCCAGAATCAGTCTCCTCAGTCATTTGTATTCTTTCTTCCTGGTCCTGCATATAGAAAGACGACATTCCCATCTGCCCAGCATTTTTGCTAGACATTTTTTTTCTGAAAAATGTGCCAGTTTATAAAAACTAAACAGAATGATTTCAAGGGAATGGCAGGTTAAATTTTATTCAGTTGATTTTTGGAAACAAGTCTGGTTCTGATTTTAAGAAAACTAAAAGGGGGGTGATGTGTGTTTTAGGAGAGATTCAAATACCTAGGCTAAAGCTTTTTAAATGTGATGCTGGAAAGTAACTAGTTCTTTTAATGTGTTCAGGTTACAATCAAAGGAAAGATGTGTCCTCAGGTGGGAATGGGAAAATCTGTATTTCTAATGGAGGATACTGGTGACGAAGAAGGAGGCGAAGCCTTCAGTGTATCCACAGTCATGTGCTCAGTTGAGGAGCTGGCGTTAACTCATTACAGGCAAAATGGTTTTGATCAAGGTAATGGTAACTTTTTTTTTTGGTACAGTAAAATAACTGTGGGAGTAAAGAACCAATTTACGAAGCAGGTTAGTTAATAGACCGGTTTTAGCTCCGTTTTATTAGGCCAGTTTTTAGCCTGATTCTGTTTCCTTCCCAAATGGCTCTAATATGTAATTTCCTTACCAGAATGTTCTAATATGTATTTTCCACCTGACCTACTTCCTGGCCTTTAATTATTTGCTGTCTTCATATATTTTAATATAATTTTATATTATTGATTTGTTCCCAAATACTGTTGCAGGAAAAGTGGCCATATCACGAAAGGATAAATGGGGAAGTGGCAATATTTGGGAGAACTGTGCTGAAGTCCCCACTTGATTCCTCACTCCCACCCACTCACCATCGGTCTTCTTGGCTCAGTGGCTCAGTACAAATTTTGAGCACACAGTGGCCACGGGTGGTTTAGCGGTAGGCCTAATGAAACAGAATGCCCAGTCCAGTGCTGTACACACACACTAACGCATGCACACACGCTCTCGCGCGCTCTCATATGTATGATATATCATATATGTACATGTACACTATACTATATATTATATTTACTATAATAACATATAGCATATATTCTATTATCTATATGTATTATATGTAACATTACATATTATATATAATATGTTATATTAATAGAGTAACAACGGAACATCGATCACAGAATGGTTGAGGTTGGCAGGGAGCTCTGGCGGTCACCCTGTCCAACCCTCCCTGCTCCAGCAGGCCCACCTAGAGCCGGTTGCCCAGGACCATGTCGAGCATTTGAGTATCTCCAAGGATGGAGACTCCACAACCTCTCTGGGCAGCCTGTGGCAGGGCTCGGTTGTTCATACCTAGGTATGAACACATATATGTATGAACATACATAGGTATATATGTTCATACACGTGTAGGAACACATACGCATACATATGTTCATACATTGGTATGAACATGGATACATATGTGAACATAGGGAGACACATAGATGTATGAACATATATATGAACATAAGGAAACACTTTTTCACTGTGAGGATGACCAAGCAGCGGCACAGGTTGCCCAGAG
>WAAD01004571.1:78258-96118 GCA_013389945.1 Fregata magnificens
CGGGGGGGAGGACATATATATATGTACACCTATATAAGACATAATATATACAATATGTACATATGTCCATACATGTGTTAAATATGATTTAGATAATATTATATATTATAAATACTCCACTATAATATAGAATCATAAATATAATATATACAATAAATATAACACAATTATCTATAATAATATATATTATACAATATGCAAGATCTAATTATATACTCTATATTATGTTTTTACTATATTGTATGTTCTCAATATTAGACTAATATAGAACATATAATCTAACATATAACATAATGCTTGATATATGAGATATAATGTGTATTAACTAATTTATATGTGTGGTGCATATTATACATCTATGTAAAAAAAACCACCCCCAACCCTCATGGGCTGATATAAAGACAATTTAATAAGTGACAGGGATAGAGAAAAAGAAAAAGATGATGCAAAAGCCATCACTCACCACCAGCAGACCACTGCTCAGCCAGTATTACTCAAAAATGTAATATATTAGTAAAACAGAATGGTTATATAGATAGAAAAATAGCTTAAATAAATTACGTGCATATGTACATATATATGTACACACACGTGTATATGTGTATGTACATGTATGTGTACATATGCGTAGACACAGGTATACATGTACTTGCATGTGTATATGTAAATAACAGAAAACATTTTGTTATAGTGTTACATTTTTAGTATACTGGCTGGGCATTGGTCTGGTGGTGAATGATTGCTTTTTGCAGCACATATATGTATACATAAATATGCATACATATATGTATAGCTCCATATATGTAGGTATATGTATATGTGTATATGTAGAATATAAAGCATTTATATATATAGAAACATTTTGTTACTAATATATTACCTTTTTAGAGTAAAAATAAAAAAAATTAGTGTATTAAAAATTGTTAAAGTTAGAACAGTAAACCTTACTCGTGACAGGGCATAGTAGTTTCATCCTAGGCTGGAAATAGAAAGCAGTAGCAAATTGTGGAAGTAATAAACTGCATTTACAACTTGCTGCTGTAATGTTAGTATAGACTGACTTCAGCTGGGTACAAACCTGAACATAGCATGTTTCTGGTTTGGATCCTGATGATTTAGTACCTCTTCATATGAGACTGCTGTAGAAATTAACGTTTCCATTTTTATTAAATTTTGCCCTTTAGGTATTCATGGGGAAGGCTCAACGTTTATTACGCTGTATGGTATTCTAATGTGGGATATCATATTCATGGATGACATACCCGATGTTTTCAGAAATTCCTATCAGGTAGTTTTGAAAGGCTTTCTTGTGTTAATTTCTTTAATTGTTGCTGTAGACTCTGTAACCATGTTAAAATCTCATTTGAGATTAGATTAACTTTTTATTCTGAGGTACTTTCCAGACAGATCAAAGTCAAAGTTTCCTTTCTAGTAAGTGGAAGAATACTGCTGTACCATAGCATTGTTCATCATCTCATTTGAAGATGATGCAGTCCATTAAAAAAAAAAAAAAAAAAAAGTCTATTTCTTTTCAATAGCCTTTAAAGGGAAGTCACATTTTTAAACTCAGGTTTGTTAACACCCCCACCTGCTCCACCCCAACATGTTTATGCTTTTGGGATCATCCTTCCTTTTTTGTCAAAGAAACAAGCAAACAACACTACACCACCACCCCCACCCCCCCCAACAACAACAACAACTCCCTGCCACACCCTAAGATTAATGATTCCAGGTGAACTTGTGGCTTTTAGCTAAATGCTTTACAGCCTGCAAATTACAGCTAGAAACAGTTTTAATAATTGAAGTTAGAAAACTTCATCACTTAGTGACATTTGCTAAGAAAACCCTAAAAAGCCATCTGAAATGTTGTAGACCTAAAAAAGGCCAGACAGTTGTCTTTCTTCTTTCTTCCACCTTAACCCATTGCTTCTAATTGGAACCCTGGCCAAGAGGTAGACCAGCCAGTGCCATCCACTTCCTTAACTGGATTTATTTGTGCTCCAAGAAATTACAGGTCTTCACCAGTATGAAGTAGAAATCCTTGTGGCTGAGTTGAAAACCACCTGGTGGTTTTGGAGATGGCTGTCTCCCTAATTAGTGACCACTACAAATAACTGTTTTTAATTGGCAGAGAGGGAGATGCATTCCCTCAAGGCCATCCTTACATAGTCCCTTAAGCAAAGGATGTAAATCAACCAGTACAATTATTTTATTGGGCCAGTAGGCCTAAACTCAAAACTATGAATACATGAGTTGTTGCTCTCTGTCCCACTAATCTGAAGTTTAACCTCTTTTTTTTACGTTGACATGGATTATGAGTCTGTATACAGTCCTGTCTTGAAATAATTTCTTAAGCCATAAGCACTTGATTATAAGTAAGTGTGTTCTTGGTCATATCCTTGGAGAGCTACTCAGTGATGAAAAGAGGCAACCTACTACAGAGTAATGGCTATTCTTTGAAATGTCTTTTACTACTTGATTCTTGTAGTCATCTGACTAAGTAACTTTAGGGTTGAATACTGTTTGCAGAAAGAACTGAGATATGGTTGTCCTTCTTGCTTTGGAATTTTGAGGTGGGATATGAAGGCACTTGCAGGCTCATAGACAGGACAGGAAGGGGACTGCTGTAGCTCCAAAGGCCATACAAATACTTGTACATGGAATTCATACAAATAACTCTTCTTGTGGAGTATCTGCTATTCTTGTAAGATGCCGTAATTGTATGACTGGCATGTGTTAAAAGCAAGTATTCTTTGTCAGGGCGAACCGCCATTTACCATAGATCTTGCCTTCCTAAATACATTTCCTTTTATGTAATCTTATATGCAGATTATGCCTACTTGAAAAAAGGGGGGGTGGGGGTGGTGAACCAAACCAACAAAAAACCCCTTGTATGTGTATATATTTATAACAAGCCCAGTATTTGCAGTTCATTTGCAAACTTTTTTTTTTAAACTAGATTTTGCTTATTAATGTAGAGCAAAACTATCATGAGCCTCAGGCATAAATAAGGATGAGCTGAAAGCTTGCACCTGATTTTCTCAGTCATTCCTAGGCTGTATTTTCGTGGGGTTAGCTGTGGCAGCAGTTTGTGTAAGGCTGAATTGCCATTTTCTAAGTAAGTGCTCTGCATTTGATTTTGAAAAGCTAGAATGGCACTCAGCAACTACTTGATAGTCTCTTTCAGCCATATTCAAACTTTAATAATTGCTGCAGTGACTTTATACACTAATGTGTTCAGCGCTACGCATAGGGCTCTCTGCTTTCAGGTGGCTTGAGTGATACTCCCCAGTTTCATCAATGCTTTGTTCTTCCCACTTCAAACTGCTCCCTGTAGCTTGATACTGATTCCAAATCCTGACTAGAATATTACTGCTTGGAGCATTAGGAGAGCAGATAGATAGCTCTTTGTTTTCTGGTAAAGGAAACCTCTGTCTAGAGGTCAAAAACCAAGAGAGCACAGGCTAAGATGTGGCCAGCGTTCGTTGCACTGGCATTGGGTGTTAAAATACATGCAAATCTTTTCCCATTTAATAAAGGTTTATGCGGGTGCCTTGTTCAAGTTAAATCGACTCAGTATTTGAGTGAATTTGTAGTTAGTTGAGCTAAGAAAAAACACGAAGTAGGGCACTGTCATTCTTGGAATCGCTGCTTTGCTGGCAGCTCCTCAGAGCTGTATTTACCTTCTTATACAGACGTTCCCCCTGGATTTATACACTGACAGCTTCTATGAGAACAGGAGGGATGTCATCGAGGCCAGACTCCAGCAGCTTCATACAGCTTCCTCAGAGACACTGGCAAAGTTGATCGCTGACATCTGGACCACTCAGGAGGGAAAAGCAGCAGCACTAGTTAGCTGGGGGCGTTTTAGTTCCCTCCAGCAAGTTCAGGTAAGTAACTGTTGTCCAGAACGGGTGCTCTGTTTGTTTGATTAGGCTTGCCGTTAAATCACACATGGCCATGATGCGCTCACAGTTTGTACTGAGGCGCTGAGCCAGGACTGATGGTGAGTGGTGGGAGGGAGGAATTGACTGGGGACTTCAGCACAGTTCTCCCTAACCCCAAGTGCTGTTACTGTTTTCCAGTATGGTCACTCTTCCTGCAACAGTATTTGGGAACACAGCAGGGAAACTGCTGTCGATAACATCTACTTTTGTTACACGTGACTAAACAAAAAGCTGAGATGGGCCATAGAATATTTTTGTGAGAGTTGGGAAATGGCCGTACAGGAAATTTAAAAACAAAACAAAACAAAGGCCAACTACCAAAACTTCTCTTACAGAGCCTTGTCTCTTGCCTTGGAGGAATGTTTCTGAGCGGTGTTTTTAGGCGACTTTCCAAAGATCTACGCCATTGCAGAGGGGGACTTCCTGACCTGGTTGTGTGGCGTACTCACACTGCTCACTTTAAGGTATATTGGGAGATCATGGAAATACTCAGTGCTCAGCTGATCTTACCCTTAGGTATAAAACCTTCCAGTTGTCAGCCCATACAAACTGTATTTTCCTGCTGTGGTGGAGTTAAACCTGCTGCTCATCTGCCTAGTAACTGTGGCAAGTAGTGGGCGATTGTTTATCTGCTGTTTCATCACATTTTGCTGTAGCTTTAACGGGCATAATGAGACCCAGCAAGAGGTGGCTAGGTATTGTTGTAGAGTAGGGCTTCGATTAAAATTACTGTAAAGCAGCTGTTACCAATCAGTCGTACACATTCTGACTGTTGTTAGCAAGGGGTGCTAATGTCACCACTTACCCAAAAACTTGAATATATGAGACTACAACAACTATGTCTGTCTCTGCTACAAAAATTGAGTAAACAGTCATGGTTTGTGTCTGCATGGTAGTGGCACAGGTACTAGAAGACTGTTGGCATCTCTCAGCTGCTGGAGCAAGTTGTTACACATTTATAAAACACAGGTGCATAGCAGAAATTAGTTCTGTAGAACATCTGAATAAGTTGCTGTCAGTATCAGCTGGAACAGGTGAGGTTGCAGATGATCGATTTTTGAATATGTGGTATCTTCATTCACCGGTGCCTCTGTCTGTGTTTTGGTGGATATTTACTATATAAAGTTTCATTCTCTTACAGTTAAACTTTGGAACATGGGTTAATAATTTAGCACCCACTGGGCCTTCTGTTGTGCTAAATCTGTATGTAGTATTTTTGTTGCAAGCAACAGCCACAAAAGAATACTTAGTTAGTCTGCGGGAGCTAATGCTCTTTCAGATCTTCCACAGGCACACTACTAACCATCCACGTTTCTTTGTAGCTGGTGGAAGTGAAAGGTCCCAATGATCGCCTCTCCCACAAGCAGATCATCTGGCTGAGTGAACTGAAGAAGCTGGGTGCTACAGTAGAAGTTTGTCACGTGCAAGCCGTTGGAGGCAAGAGTAAACGCCTCAGTTGACAACAGATCTTGATTACACGGGTACCTTGGGTGTTTTTAAAGGAACTGGCACGACACACACTACTAGCTGCTGCTTATTAAAAGTAGTTTCTTCTAAAATTCTGGTTTCTTGTAGCATTACTGTAATTATTTTTAGCACAAAACATTCTAAAAAAATAGCGTGAGAAGACGGTCAGTATGATTTGCTGTATGTCCCTTTGTGTTCAGAAGAACAAAACCTTTCTCTTCTATACACGGTTCATAACTTACGAAAGGTAATCTAGGGGGTTTGCCCTGTAAAGAGAAACAGCTGCAATCACACTGGTACCAACTGGGAACATCCTCTACAATAAAAAAATGTGATGCACCAAGTCCTGATCATTCCCACGTTGCCTGTGGGTGCAAGTTTAGCGCCTTTCCAGGACTGTCAGGACCAGCGTGGTTCTCTAACTGTCCCCACGTTGTAGTATGCATTTCAGCTTTTCACTTTAATGTAAAAAAATACAGCTGGTCCATGATGGCCTAGGGTAAGGTATAACACTTTTTTTTTCAATGCTGTTTTGATGTGCTGCTATGTAGGAAAGGATAATGTATTTAACAGCTCCTTCTGTTGTGAATATCTGTATTATCTGTATAAAGGGGAAATATTTCTGGTAGTAGACAGGAGTTGTTCAGGGCTGAGATGACTGCACTCACTTGCAGGGTGTCATTCATTGTAGTCAGTTTTGCCCCACGTAAATAATTGATATGTTTTCTCATTCAGAAATAAGTCAGTCAATTGAAATGGAACCAAAAGGATGAGTTCTCTTTTAAGACACCAAAATCATCGTGTGGGTTTGTCTCAATTTTAACACATAGCCAACACCTTTTCTCTGGAGTCTGCACTCTCATACTAAGTTTTCTTGATATCAGAAATTCTGCTTACTGTACAAACAGCAGATGCTGTAACAGAATGTAGTGAGAAGTTCAGCTCATTTGCACATCTTTTTTATTAATCATCTTTCTACAGCACAGTGTCCCTGCTTTTCTTGGAAAAAACAAACACACCCCCACCACCACTTTTTTTTTTTTTTTTTTTTTTTGTTAGAAGGAAGTGAAAGAAAACCGCCTGAAGTTCGCTGTGGAAAGGTATGAACTTTTATTTAGTCTAATTTACTTCACATTCACAACTCAGCATCAGGATTTTATAATCTTCCTGGCACTGCTACTTTACTCAATAAATCATTTTCAGGCACAAAGGTTTTAGTTTCAGTTGAAATAGCGAACTCTAAACCATCACAGCAACAGCGTTAGAAACCTACTGCCTAGAGCAATTTGAGGTACAGATTTCTGTCTCTTATGTTAGAGGCAAATTTAAGATTTCGTCCTTTGCTTAAATATATGCTAGAAATTTTTTGGTTTTCATGTCTTTCCATCTGAGAGCAAGCCAAAACCTTTGCCCCACTTGCTACATTTTCATTAAAAATACAAGGCAGTTAATATCAAAGTGGTATTGCAGGCAGGTGCACATTAAACACACGTGCAGGCCTGGGTATACATATACACACAAACACACGCTTCTCAATGCTTTTCTGGAATGAAAGACATTTCTTTGAGACGTGGCAGTAAATGGCAAATAAAGTTGTACTACCGTGATCACTAAGTCTACAATAAGCTCTGCCTCACAGTCACTAGGGAGACTGGAGGTACACCTTAACCACATGAACCAGCGTTTCGTATTTCCCCCTGCGTGGTTTACAGTGTAGTACAAGTCATGATCTAACAGCCAGTAACAGCCAAAATAGTGCACATTTTCGAGAAACAGACAAAAAAAGATAAGCTTCTTGGTAATTTTTCTACTCTTGCAACACCAAAATGGCATTAACAGTATCTTGTTTTAAATGGTGAACAGAAATTAAAATTTCAAAATGTGTACATATATATATACACACACACACATATATATATATAACACTTGTATGTCAGTATTCTGTACATAGAAGTTAAAGATATGTACTCACACCCCAAAATTGCTTTTGAAAGTTATTAAAGATGTTCAGAGCAGTCCCTACTGACTATTGATAAGGCAACTGTGCAGAGTGGAGAATATTTTAAAATTAACATTTAGTACCTGTCTTTCAAAACAAAATTTAAAAAATTCAGATGTTTAACTTAAGAGGAAGAAACAATATACACAGGCACGCATGCACACACACAGACACACAGCAGTTGTTCAGACTCCTCAGGAGGCACGGCCCGTGCGAACACAAGGAAGCAGAACCTTGTCTACATTTCCAGGGAACCGTGGCTAGCTCCCCTTCCTCCCTGCAGGAGGTGCCCCCACCTCTCCTCCCCCGTGCTTACCGCCACCTCAGCCTCTGTTCGCCTAACTCCCCTTTTTGAACTGTGTAAAATTTCTTTTTAAGTCTGGCAAATAGATATTCAGACAGGTTTTCTGTATTATAAAGGCATATTACTTATAACCCCCTCCCATGCTATATATATATAAAATACAAAGACCATCTGCAGCATCTGTACACATCTTAGAAGTGAAATGTAAAAATGTCTGAAATCTTACAAAAGACAATCCTGTTTGTTTAAATATAGTACCCATTTTTTCCCCCGAAGGGTACTAGCCTAAACGTTAATATTTTTTTTTTTTATTCCACCAGCTGCCTGTGTGGAGTAATTTATTTACACGTTTTTGGTACCTTTAAACCAAAAAAGTTATACTTTAAAGGAAAAAAAAAAAAAAGACACTATCCTTTTTAACTGTCATTTTAAAAAGAAAAAAAAAAAGTGGTACCAAAAGACACTAAGCACACAGGTTGAGGTCTTTTATGTCAAGTATCAGGCCAGGGAAAGCAGTAAGCTAATGGGAAAAAAAAAAATAATCACAAAAGCAAACTAATACAAACATTTGAATAATGGATTGAACAAGTTAGATGACTGCTCCAGCAAGCTTGTAAATAAACACAACTAGTTTGTGGACCATTTAACATGCTCAGACCGTCTTGCAGCATAATTAGGCAATTGAGGTGAATACACGTTTTTTCCTCACAAACAGTTGACCAGAACCAATCTGGCGTTATGTCATAACATGCATGTGCGTGTCCGCATGCAGACGCACATGTGCACACGCACACACGCTCAGCTTCTTCGCATAAAAACAGGGGTTTGGGGGTTTGGTTAGTCAAAAAAGGAAGTCCGCCCCCCCCCCCCCATTAGCTCACCTTTACAATGAAACTGCCCGCTTATCCCCACCAAACCAAACACAGTGGGAGAAAGCAGTGTACCCAGTGGGCCCCCCCGCCCCCAGCTTTGTACGTTAGGTAACTTTTAGCCTGGGGAAAATAGGGTCCTGTATGCACTGGACTTTTCTAGCACGAAGCTTGCACCTATAAGGCCACTCCAGATGCATATTCTCTAAAATAAATACTTGAGTAATCTTAGACATCCAAAACCCACATTGTGATTTAGGCTATGCTGAAGACCAGTTTGGTTTTACGAACAAATGAAGAGCTCCAAATCCTATCCCTCGCTGCCTTTTTTTTAAACTCTAATATACTGTGTATTATTAGCATCATACAGCTTCCCCCCGATAACTGAGAATAGCTTCTGTCTATCACAGAAGGCCTTCGGTGCCTTAACTTGTGAGTCAACACCTGAATGGAGGCTCAGTGTTGGTTCAATAGCGTTTGTGTTTCATACAGAAATGAGTGAATATAAAATACAGCCTCGCTGTTCAGAGAAGGTAGTCAACAAAAGCCCTAGCCTATGAGAATGACACATTACTATTCCTCCACCCTGCCGGTATACCTTACTCTCTTGCTTTTCTCCCTATGAAACTTGAGGCTTTTTCTGGCACAGCATCCAGGGGAAAGGTGTCATTTCAAAGGTTTTGGAGCAGAGAGGAGGCTGTTGGATTTCATTCCCTCAAGCAGTGCTTGTCCATCGCACTGTCCCTGTGGACGTGCATGTACGTAAAAAGGCGTCACCGCTAACCACTCTTCTTCCAGCACCTGCTTACAAGTGACAACAGCGCTAGCACCCCTCGTGGATTGGGCCACTTGGAGCATGTCCTCCTTTCTGGAACCCAGTAGGGCTGAAGTACGAATTCTGCTGAAAGCTACTTCATCCTACAACAGGATGAGGAGAGGGGTCAGCAGGGATCAGGATCTGTGCAGGGATATAATGCTGAGTATTTGAGGTGCTTGTATAAAAAAAGCAAGGCTCTCGTGAGACTGAGAAACAAGCTTAACCTTAAAGAGGAAAAACCTGCTGGCTCTTGAGCCGGCCTTCTGTTATTTCCAGAAATGGAGAGGGGGAGGCGGGGGATGGAACAAGAACTTACCCTAACAATCTATTGTAAAAAATTGGGGGGGGTGGGGGGGTGTCAGCTGCATTAGAGTAATCTTGCTGCTGTTTCCTCCCAATTAAAGGCACTTCTAAAGCGACTACAATACCATATCTACAGTAAACGTTTTAAGGTTAACAGTGCATTGTCCTGAAGTTGATTCCTAGAGTCTAAAGTCAAGCTCATGACAAAGAGCACAAATCTGACTACTTGTTAATTAATACATTTTGGGGAGAGAAAGAAAAGGCAACAATCCCGCCCCGCGCCCGGATACACACTGCATTAACACATATGTAGGGTGATCAAGTCACAGAACATGAGTATGTACGTATGTATGTATGTATGTATGTTCTTCCTGAAGAGTCGATCTGATAAAATAGTTTGTTCCGATTTCAGCTGTCGGTCTGTGCCCACTGCACCTAACTACTTTGATTTGCCAAGCTGTAGTGACAGAAGAGTCACTTCAGTCACTTTCTGGGGAAAAAAAGATATTTCAAGCAGAACCCTCATTAACAACCACACCGAGCCTTTCAATTAGCTAATGAAATGCTCCATCGCATATAATGAGCCAAACCACAAAAATACAGAAGGAATTAGGGACCAGCAGCCCTAGCAGCTGAGAACTACTGAAGACAAAATTGTGCGATCTGAAGCATGACTCGCTTTGCTTTTAAATATTTGTGCAAAACTTAGGTAATGTTTGTATATAAAAATTATTACAGCTTTCAATGCCGCATTTAGCAGTGTTAACTTGGAAAAGACAAAATGATATGCTGTATTCTCCCCAAACCTTTAAACCATCGCATCATCTTAGTCTTCATTTGCAAGCGTCTCAGTGGATAGCCAGATTTTGGCACCACTTAAAAATTTGCTTAAAGGTGTTCCCAGAATGCTCCGTCTGCATAGGTTCCCTACAGGAGAAAATGGGAACGAGGAGGAGAGAAAGTCTGGGGCCCCAGCGGTGTCATTTAAACTATTTGCTCTGAAGTACATCCTGCTTTGATCCAGTTCCGAGCAGTTGCCTTGCAAAGAAGAATTGCTTTTGTACTGCCGAAGATTCCGGTTCAACATGTCTACTTCATCTGCCAGCAAAGAAACTTTATGGAAAGCAGTGATAAAGCCACCACGATTAATCTGGGCCTCAGGAACCCAGCGGAAGTAGCACAGTTTCCACAGTTTTATTTGTGTTCCAGAGATACGGGGTAGAATTGCGCCGTGCAAATCAACAGGCTTTGCAAACCAGTCTCTGAAGTACTGCTCCATACTGTTACTCTGACTCTCTGTTTGCTGTAAAAAGTCCGGTTTCACTTTTAGTATCAGAGAGTTTCTTCTTGGAAGGAACTCTTGCTCACTGATGATTCCATTTTTTAATGCTGGGGGGACACCTCGCAATGTGGAGCTGTAGTTTTTCTGCAGAAAATAAATTCTGGTAATTTTCCAGTTTTATGTGCATTTGAATAGCAGATTTCCCTGAGCTGCCAGGACGCATCATCCAGAGAAATGATGTGACCTTTACAGAGTTCTGAGCTTGTGAGTCACTACTGCAGGGCTCACAGGGCAAACTGTGTAGCCACCTGCGGCCTTTAAAGAGAAATACATATGTTTTCTAGACTTCCTAAAACAATGAATGATTGAATTCATCAGTATTCACTGAAAAAACTGACAAACCTGGGGGGAAAAAGCGGCACGTCATCACTTTTCCATAGGTGAAATAGTGCACATGTTGGCAGTGAGCTCAGCCGTATCAGAAAATGTCCTGGAACACAAGGCTCAACAATTTACGTCTTTACTTCTACAGAAAATCGTTTCTTTAGGCTGGGAAGCTAAGAGAATTAACGCTCCTATGGCTGAACTGGGGGTGTACAACACTATATAACTGTAAATTTTTAAGCATTAACACCTTACGGTTAAGCACAGAAACAGGCCATTCACAGACAGACATCACTATATTTACCTTTGAGCGTTTAAAAGTTTTCACTGCTCCATTTTGTACACATGGTGCACTCTTTCCAATATAGAAAGGGTTGTGAAAGAGCAGGCGATCCCTGCTCGTAAACTGAAGAGACCAGTCCCAAACACAAGGAAATTTGAGGCCCTTCTCATCACCCAGCTGAATATTTTTGCTTATGGCAAATTCCTGCAAGAAGTTAACATTCAGGCATATTAAAAATCAAAGAAAATGGGCTTATTCACAAATCTTAATTATAAACCAGTGGATAACTATTGGGCAAAGCAGAGCAGGGATATAATTTAGAGGTGGCTGCAGATCAAAGCAACAGAGCAGCGAGACAGTCTGCTGCTGGAGAAAACAGCTGTACCCTGTTTTTCATTTGTGCATTGCAGAGGCAGGACTAATGCTTACGGAGCAAAAATTACTTTTCAATGATATTGAATTGTTTGTTTGTTTACTCTTAACCCCCCCAAACTCTTATTTTGAGAATGCACTAACGGTCCCTCAATGCTCTGCTTCTTGAATAGTTGTCACCGTCTATACAAAGATCACCTGAAAGGACATTCTGATCATATTCATCTGGGGAGCTGAATATTTTGCCCCGAACAGAGCGTGACATTTTGAAAAATACAAAGGAATACCATTTAGCTGAGATGATGTTATCTCCAGAAGGGCATGCTGAAGTCTCTTATTTGAAAAGTAGGTGTAACACTTCATACTCACAGTGCTTTCCTTTACCCGCTGATGAGGACAATTGAAAAGGAAAGTGCCAAACAATGAGATACGTGCACTGTCGTACAATATGGTCAAGTACACTTCAGAAAACTCGAAGGCTGCTGGGTATTGTTCTAGCAGCTGCCAAACACAGTCAAGAAACATCAAGAACAAAGGAGACTGGGAAAAGAAACAGAGAATTATTAGGTTTAACATAAGCTTTTCCCAAGTCATACCAATTTCTTTGCAGTTAGTGCTCCATGAGGGTATTTATCTGTACCTCTGGTACATTCCTCAACAGGGTCAACTATTTGGAGTACTGGATTTTTTATGATTTCATGCAACTGTAATACCCTGTATTCCCGTTTAGCCACTTTCACAAGCAACTCTGTCAGGTGGCTTTCTCAGCGTTACCTTTCCACAGCTTTCCCTTCTCTGTAAGAAGCCAATCAATTCTTTCCTGGGCTCTCTTCATACTCACGTAGCTGCAAAAATGCTTTCTGCCATCTTGTATGTCCCTCAATTTCCAAAGCAGTGCTTGTATGAGCCCTCCTTACTACTTGGCCTTACTTCCACAATTGTATGCTTCCTTCTTGTTTGAAATGACTGGAGAGCTTATGATTCAGCCACGTTAACTTCTCACTACACTTTCCAGCTCTTTCCACAGTGGCCCATGACTGGCAAAAGTATAAACTATCATTTATATAAAGCTTTAGGAATATTTTCCTCTTCCCAGTTTCACTCTTCTGTATATCCTTTTCCTAGGCTCAAAATATCTGCTTTCTCATTATTTCCCTCTTGGTATTTCAGTTTCTTTATCCCTTCACGCATCTTCTCTGCTTAGTGCTCAGCGTCCTCAGTTTATCTGTTGGCTCCACTCCCTGGGGATATTGCTTTTCTCTTACTCTGGGGCATTGCCCCTGAAAAAGGCTGCTAACCTAGCGTCCTCTATTTTTCCAACTGCAATTACAAGTCTCTCCTTTGCAATCAAGAGGCCAAATAAGATTAACTGGAAATACTGAAAATCAAGCACTGTGCTACCCTCTATTAATCTGTTTGGCACCTGTGTATCAGTTCATAAACCTTCCCTATCAGCTCAATACTTTGAAACGTACTGCACATTGATATGACTTTGCATTCAAAAAAACGTGGATGAAAACAGATAAAAACAAACAACCCCCTCCAAGCCCACTCCTAACCCCCCTGTATTTGAATTTAAAATGCAGGCTGTGCTAGCGTTTGTAACAGTGGGACCTTTTCATGTATAACACGGAAGCAACATAAAAACCCAGCAACATTTGACTGCAGCTGGTGTTTCACTGATTCTCACATGGCTACAGAGGATAAAGAAAATATATCTCTGTCCTGGACAAAGACTCGTTTTCTCTGACATTAGTTTCACGAGATTTGAAAGTATTAAAAAATGTTTTTACTTTTAGATTTCTGTGTGAATAAATGTTCAGGCTGATATTAACCAGAAACTGTTATCACATACAAATACAATTCATTTTTACCTCTTTGTCAGATCTCTTTAAGTGGTTACACCTATCTAAAAACTGATATCCTGCCATGACCCATTCTTTCTGTATTAAGCTTTGAAATCCAACAATTGTTCGAAAATAGGGATCCAGCATGACTTGAATGAGAGAAGCAGCAAGACAGCTCAGGTCCCGTCCCTCTTCCTCTGTGAATAACATACAGAATGTATGAAATATACAAGGTATATATGCACATATACAGATTTAGATCTCAAAGAGCAAAAAGTGGCAAGTAGGTCTACTGTTTTTCTTTGAATTTCTTTTAAAATACGCTTTTTTGCTGCTGTAATTGTTCTCATCGTTTCAAAAAAACCTAGCAGAAAAAAAACCACCACCTTTTTTCTTAAACCGAGATCCATACCATCAAAAGGTTCCTGCAGTATCCAGCACAACACCGCATTCATCAAGAACAAAATACCCACCCAAACGCCTGGTATTTAAACCAAGGCGTGCTGACAAGAAGGGTGTTCATGTTGCTAGAGATTTTCAACCTATTTTCCACCCTGAAGCAGTTTTTGGAAGGCCATTATACGGGGAGAGCGGGATATACCAGCTGAACAGGTCTTGTAAAGATCACAGAAATGACAAAATTTCTGATCTCGATATGAGCAAGTTTTTCAGTGTCTCTTTTTTCTGGAATATCTGTTTGCATCTACACAACAGCAGCCACTGTTAGTGAAATACTTTTGTATATAGGACCTCTGAATAAAACTGACATTGCTTATGCAAGGAGCATTAGCCCAATTAACACAGTACAAAAGTTCACCCTGAAGTTTTGATTCTATATCATCAGCATAAAAACCACAAAGACTCAAAGTGGCATATTCCTTTGATGCTATGGACTATACTACAGTTCAGATACATAACAGAATTATTTTCCTTTCTAGGTCCTCAAATGCCTAAAACATTTAGAAGCTATGAGGTTCATGTATAAAGATTACAGTTGATTTTATCTAAATGTGTTCATCTACATTATCATACTAATGCTAAGAATTACAGCATGCTATATGCTTGTATTACCTTGTAGAACTACAGAAACATGCTTACACTCCATCATATATACAAGCTCAGCAGAATGCTTAAGAAATGATCTAGAAGGAAAAGAAAGTGATACAACAGTTAATATAACAGGTTCACACTCTAGAAGAAAAAAAAATATTTGGGATATCTATATTTACCTAACTCATATATTAAAATAGAGAATCTTTCAACTGATTCACTGCTTATTTACACTGATGAAAGTTCTTCACATCTCATTAACCATCATTTTATTAATGGTACAAACCTAATATACTCTAACCAGTGGGTATTTTCCAGTGAGGACAGCCACTTCTCTTCAGTTTCTTCAAAAGGCTCTGCAACAAGGAAAGTAATTACATTGCAGAACAACTTCAAATAACTATTCCTGTTAGCCAGATCTATTAGAATTTGTTGTATTTCAAGAAAATAACCACCATGAAAGCAGGACAGTCCAGCGTACCATTAACACACAGCTGTTTAAGTTTGATATGTGCAGCCTGGATTTCCTGGATGTTGGGGAGACACTTGTCCAGATCAGATTTGTAAACGTCACTTCTCAGGGGATGGCTTCGAGTTATTGCATTACAAATCCTAAGTAAGAAAAAGAATCAGCCATTTTATTACTGGAAAGGAGAGAAACAGTCTGCCAAGAAACATGCCACAGTCTTTAACTGCGAACAGCTAAAACCACATAAAACATGCACCTTATTTAAAAAAAAAAAGTTTTCCAGTTTATATTCAGGAGATACATTGCTCCTGCCACAAAGCTATTGACTCAAATATTTTTGGTATCTGCTAGTTACAAAACTAAAAAATGGAAATGCTGAATCAGTAAAACAACACGTCTGGGAAACGAAAATCTGTGGCTGACTTACAGTTAAATAGTTCTATTCAATTTTTAATTTTCCACAATTTTTAGTATGACTTGTCTATGCTAAATAAACAGAACATATACAAAGTTTATAAAGCCAGGAAATCTGACAGGGTTTCAAATAGAACTCAGAGCTCCAGCCTCACACACACAATGCAAGTGTTTGTACTACTGCAAAAAGTTACCCTACAAATTAAACCAAAGAACAAAAAATACCAAGGTAGTAAACTACTTATGCAAGGCTCTAGACGCCTACATCTTTCATCAAGGACAGTGAATGACAAGTATTTCACAAAAATACCGTGTGCACTGTGGCACTAAATCTATAGAACTGTATTTCCCAATGCCACAAATAAATTAAATAATTTTTACTGTGTCTTGCTGAAGCAGGTAAGAAAATCTCCACCAACATAAGTGGTTTACAGTAACATCAATAGAAAAGATTAAGTCTGATCCTTTTATTCTGTCATCTCAATGACTAGCCACCTAAAAAATAAACACCCCTTATATTCAGTATTTGAAACTGAAGTGGACCTTGCATAGAAATTGTGCCAGAACTATATTCAGAGAACAGTTTCTCAAAAGCTATTGCACTACAATATTATGAAGCAAGTATCCTCTCAACTACCAATTGCTGCTGTATGTTACACATAGCCATCACTTGCGTTATGCTACGTGTCTGATTAAAGAATAAGATAACTAATCATTTACCTTTGATCAATTCTTCTTTGTTGCAATACATCTTTGATGTTGGCCATTCTTACAAGGGCGCTCCCATTAGGGTGATTCCAGGACCATAACTAATACGGGGAAAAAAATCACAAAAGAAACAACAAAATAATGCGAGTTAGTGTTATTCCACAGAATTTTTTTTTTTTAATGCTACACACAACACTATGTTAATTGGCACACATATCTTTAAGATTAATATTGTACAATGATCAAGAACAGTAACAGAATAAAGACTACACTTACTGGCATTCGTCTCCCAATAAAAGAGTAGGAGTATAGCTTAAGGTCTTGATCTGCTAAGGAAGATGGAACCACAAAATATTCTGGAAGGCTTGGGGAAAAAATATGATACAAAAGGTTACTTTTCCCTACGTATTTTACCAGCTTTTCTTTTGTTGCAGTGCTGTCTTACCAACTCTGTTAAACTGTAATGCACCAGCCCCTAATACCGCAGTGCAAACTGGTTGTCCTGTATGTCTGCATGATCTTACATATCACTGGTACAGCTCAGATGTATTTGTCTAGAAACGTGCACGTTTCAGAGTACAAAAGCGTGAAAGCAACAGATGTCATAAATATGACACTTGCTCTAATGACAACATTTGCAGGATCTTTCAACTGAGGGCCTCTCCAGAGAGTGGCGCATTTAAGAGGCGAAGTGCACAGTTAGGTAGGACAGAGGCTTTGGTAGAGAAGACAGGAAAAGACAGAGTAATTGCCTTGTTTTCTTCTACTTGCATTATAAGAGAAACTTACCAAGTAGATATCATATAACCTTCATTGACTGAACAAACTCTCCACTCTGATGCACCTGTCCTTTTGATTTCTCTATCCCAATCAGAGTAAGTTTCAAACAAAGGTGTCTGCTGACCACTGGCACTGCCGATGCCACCACCACCACCTCCTGGGTCTATTCCATTCACCTTCTTTGCTAGGAAAAGAAAATTCATCAATGCACATTTAAAAAAAAGAGGTAAAAAAAAATCAAACTCTTCACCTTCCTAATTACAAGAGCGAGCCACTAGCATCAGGACTAACGTTACCTATTTTTGTATTATAACATATCAGTGATTTAATGACAGCTTGGCAATACATGAAGATGTAAATGTATTTTTTCCTGCAATTTCAATAGAGAATCAACATGAAATTGGTATGTTGTGCTGCTCGATAGAAAGCAAGACATACTAACACTCAGGAATTAATGTTATCTTCAGTCATGGGATTTCTCTCTTCAACATGCCAAAGTTAGCAACGTTTTAAAAACATGAACCCTTTATAGGCTACCCTTTAATTAGGCACCTTATGAAGAAAG
>WAAD01004571.1:97063-108045 GCA_013389945.1 Fregata magnificens
CATGTAGGCACCTGCACGAAAAACATGCATTTTTGTGCAAATTTGAAGGCCTGAGCTCATAATTCCACAACATTCAAATTTTGTAACAGGCAGATCATTGGTTTCTAATGCCAGCTGCTGAGTAAATATTTCAGTACCACAGAACTACATCAATGGCACTTTCTCTATTTGGAGGCTTGTTATGCTAGAACTGATGGTTTTCAGCTGTGTATTGGCTGGGGAACACTAAGCAGTGACCGCACAGCATTACACTAGAAATCAAGTTCCAAAGGCATCTTTTTCAGGCTTACCTAACTGACAAGGTTCAGTTGGAGATTGGCCTTGAGCAGGGAGGGTGTGCTCCAACTCAGCAGGGGTGGTGGAGGTTTTGAGTGGTAAGAACTGCCTAGTAAGCCTCTAGGAAAGAAGGTCCCAAGTTGCACAAATCCTCCTGCAATACCACCAGAAGAGAAACTTATTCCCAAAAGAAGGGCAGGTGAACAAGCCTGCCTGATGGGAGATTAGCTAGGTACCTAGAGTACCAATATAGACATACAATAGGAGGATCGAAGCGTGAATTGAGAAATACGAGTATTCATGCTGACATAAGTGCTGACATAGGTAGTTTTGTTTTGTTTCAGACAGGAAAGACATTTCTTTCGATTTTGGTCATTAATGTCTATCCCAATGAATGACTTATAACCAAAAGTAAGAGGTTGGGTGCAGGACAAGCCAATTTTATTACCCCTGGAGAAAGCCTCAAATGCTTTTTGCCACTGCTTCTAGACAGAAGTCTTACTAAAATTACATATTATGAAATAGGAAAAAAAATTATCAAAATACTTTCATACTTACCTGGATTATGATATATTTCCCCAACATACTCAAATGCAAAGAGAAGCTGAAGATCCGTTGGCTGAGAATAATGAGCTATTGCAAGGCACACCTAGGAAAGAAACATTTATTACTGTTATTTATAGACATAAAACATATTGCCCTTCATTATGACAGTGTGAAATGTGCAGAGCAAAAGTTAAAAATCAGTCTTCTGATGTTTTATTACCATATTTTGAGAGGAGCGAGTTATATAGTTAAACATACCCATATTTGCCGAGAGACCATTACTGTAATCATAGTAGGTGAGTTCATGACCATCTATTGAGAGTGATTAACTGCTAAGGGTGGACTAAGTTTTTGCAAGAAAGGTCAGACTGCAACATGCATCCCCAAACATGATTCTCTGTATCAGCAGAGACAAGCAAGGACTTGGAGCTACTGTGCTCTGCCTGCCCACCTGCATACAGGAGTAAGGAGAACAGGAAAAGAAAAGAGCACGACACACAGGTGGTGAGCAGTACAGCAAACTCTCATTTGTAATTGGTCTTCTGATAATTTTTTTTTTTTAAATAAAGAGTACTTATCAACGTAGCATAAGAACATAAGAATGGCCATACTGAGTCAGTTCAAAAAGGTCCAGCCTAGCACTCTGTTCCTGACAGTGGCCAGCAATCAATGCTTAGGGAAGAGGGTAAAAACAGAGAAAGCATATAATGAAATTTTACCACGATATTTTTCAATACTTCACAGTTCAGGCACTTCCTGAACTAAAATCTGGTATCAGTATTCAACAGCATTGGACAGATAATTCTTCTACAAAGTTGTCAGTTGGGCCAAGAGGTTTATGAAGTGCGACTTCCCTTTACAAAAGCCCTGTTGGTTCTTCCCTAAAGCATCATATTTCACCAAAATTTTGTATCTAATTGAATTTTTATTATCTTTTCTACTAATTCACCCCATATAGGCATCAGGCGTACCAGTCTGTGCTACCCAAAGCTCAACCTTCAAAAATTTCTGCTCTTGGAAGGGAAAACAAGAGGTTGCTCTTTGAAGACTTCCAGGACCTATGTCAATCCTGCATCTCATTAAGTTGTATTCCAAAATTATGAAGGGCATTGATGAATATAAATGAAAAGCAAATTGTTTGGTAGTGAAGAACAGCTTTTCCCCCAAGTTACTTGGAAATAAGTAATTCACGGTGGGAGATGTTGTCTTCATGTTAGTCACTTGTAGTTTGTTTGTCAGCGGAATGGCAGGCCAAAGATTCTCCATTAATCTCCAATTTCAATAACAAGTGAGTTTTTAGGGTAGGTCCTTTTGCCAAGTGTGGGGGATCTACAGTTAATTAAACATGCCAGTAATCACCCCCTTCCCAGTCCCCAGCTGATCTTGAGAACTGAAACATCAGCCAAACTTTCTGAGGGTAGCAAGAGGTCAGCTTCATTAAATTTTGGCCTAACCGTTATAGATTCCATCCCATATGACTGGATTTCATTCACAAAAGAAACCGACCCATAACTTCCAGATGCCTGCAGGTTTACAGCAAGCTCCAACACTGTCTCTGACAATCTGATATGTTAATCAGGTTTAACCAGGCTGAGTCACAAGCCCTGCCCTGAGAAGGGAAATTCAGCAGAGATTTAAAATGAGAGAGACGCATCCTCAGAACAGCAGAGACTAACCTGGGGCACAAAGAAGAGTCTTGCCTAAGTTTTTGCATTCTTTGCAACAGTCTCTGGACCAGCGTCACATAAACAACTGGTTTTCTACCCGTATAAATTGTTCATTTTGGTAGAACCTTAAGATTATTAAAATTAAGAGTGCAGAACATGGCTTAAGATTAGATACTAGACCTCAAATACAGTCAAGCTTTGCTAGCCTTTGTCTCTTCAAATGTGGATACTCACTAGTAAGTACAAAGGATTTGACAAAAAACCTAATACCTAGAAGAATCAAATTCAGGAAGAAAAAAAAAAAACTTTCAAGTAGAGATCAGCACTGTTATTCTCCAAATTTCAGGACTTGATTTGGAGTCCTTAGCTCTACCTTCTTCCCTCAGTATTTGCTTCTCCATTTTACTAAAATGTACCCGCCTTTTCTCAAAAGAAAATATTTAATAAAAAGGAGGTTATATATATATAAAACATATATAAAACTCTATTCTACATGTTCAGATACAGAAATTCCATGTGACAAAGTTTTTAATTAGGGACAAAGTTCACATTATTACCACCTAAAATTTTTCCTTTCCATTTTCTTTCTTCCCTTCAACTCTCCATGACTTTTTGTATTTGGCAACATGTTGACACAATTTATTCACTGTTTAGCAGTTTTGGATACTATTTTTGAAAAACATTCTGTGCATCCAAGAAATTGTTTTCTGTTAATGAAGGGAAGTTTTCTTATTGTCATAGACATGAAAGAAAGATTTGCACGGCACACAACTGAAGGAATACTACTACCGGCAGCATCGTGACACAGGAAAAAAACCTGAGACCTCACTTATGCTAAGTTCTGCATTGAGAAAGTTATTGTACTTTTACTAGCTTGTATGCAACATATATGGCATTATGGAACCTTCGCCATATTTTTATTTACTTTGGCTTTTGATGGGGACATTCCTCACTATTTATAAAACCAGTAATGACTGTACACTAACTTGAGTTGAAAATCGTTTTTCACAAACACACCCCAACAAAAAAATTCCTATCGAGTCTTAGAAGAACAGTTGCTTTAACTTCTCTCCCCACACTTTCAGTTCTACAATGAAACTGCAAAAGAAAATNGTCACTGGTAAATAGTCTAGCATGACTTTTCAAATGAACATTTATAAGCTCATTTCCAGGATTTAGTAAAACATTTAATAACTACCATGAAGTAACTAGAAGCCATGCACATTTTATTAAATCTTGCGATTTCAGTGTACAAACCAAAGCTGAAGAAGCCAGCTATTCCATAATACTAAGCCTCTTCTAACAGGCTACTTTTGCCTATTGTTCACAATGAAACAAAGTGGAAATCTGTGCACATACACATTTTGACTTCCATTTTTCTATGTACCTTTTCACTACAGTAACTGATATTAACACAGCTACTCCTCATCTTCATTTATGGGAGTGAAGGATGAAAGCCTTTTACTATGCTGATCTGCTCTCAAGGTTTGAGGATGAACTGCAAGACATTAAAAAATTCCATTGTGCTTCCAAATAATACAACAGAAATACAGTAAAACCTGTTTTTAAAAGCAGCAGCTGAAATCTGTCATTTACTTGCCACATTTGAGAAAGAGAGTATGTGTGTGCTGTGTTAAGAGGGGTAAAACGCGGGGGGGGGGAGAAGGTAAGCATTCAGATCTGGTTCCCCAAAAATATGAGACCATAGCTGTGCTTTTGAACCCAGCAGCTGAAAAATGCTCCCAGGTGTTCCACAGTATAGACATAACTCACAATACCAGGTATTGCATAGGTGAAACGGTTGACCTGTAGATTACAATACAGGTTCAGGACCTATATTTCTGTTATTAAAAAAAATTATATATTTATCCTGCTACCGTCTTCACTTTTACATTTTAGACAAATTCCACTCATATACACTAAAAAAGTATTAAAGACCTACTAATTTTCAGTTTATTCCTCACTAAATCCATATAGGAGTTTTATTGTCTGAAAGTTTCAAAAGACAAGCACATTCCACAGATCTCAGCAGATTTTCACCATAAGTAGAAAGTTCTTAAATTGGAAGACAAACATGTTTTACAGGAAATGTTCTCATATCAAACTGAAAAATGTTTGGTATTCTTGCCAATTTACAATTGTGTAAAGCTGAAGATATTTAGGCTCAGTCAAATAACAAGAGAATAGGCTGCTTGTTGGAAAGTTCCTTTATTAAAAGCAGTAAACACAATGGCTGTAATTATTTCACAGTACAAAGGCCATTTCCCTATGTCAGTGTCCCCTGTTCAACCCCTATCTGAGAAAAATAAGCAATACTTTCAGGGCAAGCCCTCCTCTTCTTCAACAGGAATTTTACCAAGGACAAGAGCTTCAAAATATTGCTAGTGCTCTTGGAAAAGATAGTTTTGAACAGTCATATTTAAGATGTGCTAAGTTAGCATAGCCCTGCATTTCACCTCCTTCCCTAAGCCAGGCTACCTGTCTTATGAACTCACCGGAAGGATACCATTTTCCCTTGCTACTGCAATTCCTATTCTGAGTAGACACCTGTAGTAGAAAGCCATGCAAACAGGACCAGATCAAGTCCCACAGACAGAATTTGTTAATCTTCCTAGGCAGGAAGTCTTCTCGGGGAAAATAGGTGTTCAGGTAACAAGACTTTCAGCCCTAACCATCATGCACATTCTCCTAGCTGCTAAGCTATGAATTGTCTACTTGAGAACTGCTTTTTTTTTTTTTCTATGAGAATTCCAATACCAGCTATATATAATACTTAATTTGGTTTGAGTACAAGTAATCTACATGAGAGGAAACAGTACAAGGATTTCAGAAACTGAAGTAACTTTTTACATATCAGAATCCTTGTTTGTACAAGAACGAGTTTGAATTCTAAGTACAGGTTTCCTAAGCCTTAAGAGAAATATTAAAATAGATTGCTATTTTTTTAAAAATACCTTTAGGTAAGTTTACTTCTGAAAAAAGTTTTCTTCACCCCCTCCAATCCCACTCCAAAGATCATAAAGATAATAATATCTTCTCGTGCATTCCCAGTGTCTTGAGATAGTACCAATTTTGTGATCTGTGTAAACAATTAGAACAAGGTAATACAGAGGTTTGGGGAAGAAAAAAAAAAGACACTAGAAAGGGTCAGGATCATTTGTCCAAAACTCTGAGTTTCATATTATTCTTCATAACATTTAGGAAAAAATTGTTCCACTCCATCCCAAGTGTTATGACGTGTGAGAAGGCTAGTTTTGATTGCACAGGAAACAAGATTTGAGATAAATAATTTTCCTTCTGTTTTGATTAAGCATGTGTTTCTGAAACTGCTCTCATACTCATTTAAAAAAGCTTTCTGAAGGAAAAGAACTGAGAGGGTTCCAGAAGAGAAAGGGACTGAGAAAATGGAGATATATTTAGGAAACAGGAGATTATAGGGTGTGTGCCATTCTGGTGCACTGCCAAGGTTCATATGCGTGGTGAGGCAACACACTATCCATCATCTAACAGTCATAAGATCTAAAGCCTCACCTTTTCATGCATTTTAATTTCTTTCTCAAGTATTGTAGTGGTTAGAAATTAGCAGGAGTTTTCAGTTTGAGTGTTTGTTGTGATTTTTGGAACAAAATCACTCCTCTTCTTTTAAGGAATGTGAAATGCTGCTTCTTTCACACTGCCTAACTTAAGACTTTCCCAACTTGCTTACCCTTGCTTCCCCATCCTCCACTTCCTCCCACACCCATCTGGCTTTCCTTCCTTTGGAGATTCTATAGCTTTATTTTAGAGACAACAGAATTAAACTGCTAAATAGTGATGAGTGCGAGTTTCCATTCCCTCTGTTATTCCTTGTCTCCCCAATATCCATTAATAAAAATGAGGAAGAAAATATTTACTTGACTTATTAATGTTGAGACAGCAGTATTTTATTAGCATGTATTGGCTGCAACTAATGTTGAAGGTATTTTTCTAATAGAACCGATTTTTAAGCTTCTTCATAATAATTTACCCCAAAATAAACTAATTCACCTCAAAATTCAATGTGTTCTTCTAATTTGTTTCTGCTTAAAGGTAGAGAGAAACACCTCTGAAAGTTCTACCAATATTACCCACGCATCACGTCTATATGTAATCGAGTCAGTCAGATTGTCCACATCTGAAGCCTGGCTGCTTTCAAGCTTGGATCATACTTTTCACACTTACTACAAAAAAGAGACTCAGAATACTCTCTATTCTAGTAAGGCAGCTTAATTAGTAAGGGTTATTCTCTCTTACGCCCTGTTCAGCAAATATGGACATTTCCTTAGGAACAGATTACATTCTCTTTGCCAACGCCAATTTGTGTAACTAAAATGCTGTTTAGTATTTTCATTACATTCAAGGAACTACGCGTGAAACAAATTACTTAACTGTATAAAGTTAGTATCTGTCCTCCTTGTAACTATTCCATATATTTAAAGCTCATTTTTTAAATAGTAATTATCAAGTGTATTGTTTTTATTTCTTTAACTGTCGCGCTAAACAGAATATTCACTAGCATCTGGCAACAAGTTAGGGACATTTATACTCGCATAGTTTGAAGTGTATATTTTAGTAGGTAGGTATTTCATTTTGACCTATCGGTGCTTTATTCATAGCATGATACTCCTCTGTATTACTAGGATGACATTTAGTTAGAAATCTCCCTGCTCTGATTTGTATAGCTGACTGTACTTATGTAAAGTTTGCTAAAGGAAGCTATTTATGATTTATAGAGCACTAACATGCAGGTGTCTTGCTTTACAGAACAGAGATTGTAATGCTAACTGTAACATCACCTTCCCTTCTGCTTATTTCAAAAACAAATGAAAAAACCTTATTCGAAAAAACTTCAGTCGTAAGTACTTCAGACACGATTTTAAATATAGCCTGCACAATTCACTGATTCCAAGAGAAATTCTGAGTTCTGCAGTTTCTCAACACTAAGCACCCTAGGAAACCTTCATAGAACACATAAGCACAATTTATCCAGTTCAGTTTTCACTCAGGAGGTCTTCATATGTAGCTCCAAAATGAGCATAAGCAAATTTGTGAGGAAAAAAATAAAGCTGACACTTATTTTGATTTTTCTCAAAGAGATGACTGGAGATTAGGCCCCCAGGTCAAAAGGAAAGAGGAGAAGCTGGAGAGGGTCCAGTGGTGGGCTACGGAGATGACTACGGTCCTGAAGTACATCTTCTGAAGAAACTGCGCTCATTTAGCTGTGCAATAATGAGACTGCAGGAAACCACTACCAGGAAGGTAGTTACAGACTCAGTCTTGCCAGATGACATAATGGGCAGCAGCCAGAAACTCATCTTGGAACATTCAAGCTGGACATCAGGAATGCATGCTGCACCGGAACAGGTTACCCACAGAGGGAGAAGGCTCTCCATCCTCGGTGGTTTTCAAGATACAACTGGACAAATCCACAGCTAGGCTGATCTAATCCTGGCAACCCTGAAGAGAAAGGTGGACTAGGTGATCTCCACAGGCCCCTCCCATCCAGCACCTCTGACTCCATGGTCAGTTCTCTATAACATTTTCTCGGTCAGAAGACCATGCTAGCACACTCAGCCGAAGAAAAGAGCATGAATTCCCTCTCATCAGAACTCAGTTATACTTTAAGTCTTGGTCCTCCCTACAAAAGTTATGCACACACAATTGTTTCCAAGTAGACAGCTACCAATGTTTTCATGCACAAATAGCTGGATGTAAATATAAATTAAAGAGGCCCTTCAGAACTATAAGGAGGCCTGACCACCTTCCTTTGTTTTTAAACATCAGGACAACCTTCCTAATATGTACTACTTGAAGGGCAGGAACAGAAGCCAGATAAAAATCTTTCAAGAGTGTGATGCTAGCATGCCATTTAAATGCCAGACAGAACAAAATAACTGCATTCAATATGCTGTGTAAGACCATTCTGGTTGTGTTCACCAGTGTCCCAAAATAATTCAAGCAAAATCCTGACAGAAGAAACCCGATCTAAGGACCTCATGGGTTTAGACTTTTATATTTTAATGCTAACAGAATAATGTTATTATGGAAACATTAGATTAGGTTAACAGAACTTCATATCCCTTCAGTAAAAGTGTGCTTCTGTGACACACCCACACAGAAGTTGCGGTAACCTACTTGATGCATCAAAACTGCAATAGTAGCCACACAGCTGATATTACGATTCGTACAAGTTTTCTTCCACTCCTCTAGTGAGTGCATTCTGATATTTGAACATGGCAACTGTTACACTTCTGGTCACCACCAGGACTATCATTACAACCACACTGATTCAGATCCTTCTGGATCTGGAACGAGCTGTTCTTCCTATGAAAAGAAATCACATTAGACCATGTAATCACAAAGGTATAAAGCAAGTTCCTTCATAAAAAGATTTAATCTTTTGCTCTTGCATAAGTAAATGCAGCACAAAAAGTGTTAATGAGATGCTGAGTTTATGCTCTCTTCCTCCCTCCTCCAGGCTCATCACTCTTCTTAGCTGTGACAGCCAATTAGAAACAGTTGCTATAAAGATATTACAGTAGACAGGCTGCTCCAGGGAGATTTCAGAGCAGTTGTGAAAGGGGAATTGACTGCTGGAAGATTACCAAACGTGAAAGGTTACAAACAGCAAAGGGAGCAGGCAGGGAGGAACCTGGAAAAGCAGCAAGGAAAGAACAGTCTGCTTCATTGCTGGGCTTCTGCCCATGGATCTCTATGAGAGGGTAAAAGGTGAAGAAGTGATGAACTGGTTCATCAGTTAGTTGATAACTGCAAACAGACTTATGTCTGGGCAGATGGTTCTTAGGACTTAAGGGTTAAGCTCAAACTTTATCCTACTGAGAAGGGGAATTCTTAAGCTCTGTCAGCAAATTGGGTCATTCCTTATGAAATGATTTGTGTGCCACGCCAGGCCGCAGAGTGGTGCCATGGAGGTCAGAGGAGCTGTAACTCAAATAACCTGTGGCACCAATCCAGAACAAGGAAGCTGGTGAGCTGATGTTACATAGACTAACCATCTCTGATTAGCAGAAACTTATCTGGACCTTACCAGGTTAAGTAACATTGTATGATTTTATTGACACTTATGACAACAAGTGTTAAAATTGGGGAAGGAATGAAATCTAGGAATGTACAGAAGTAATTCCTCTTGTCAAGAGGTACGCAAGTCTTTTCTAAGAAAATGTTGAGAAAGAGCACATGGTTTTATGTAGATTACACAAACTGGTCATTCCAAGAGCTCGTTGGAGAACCTGCTGTGTGAAGCAAATAAGAAGTGTATATATAAGATAGTACACTTTACCTATGGGTAAATTAAGCTTATGACTTATAATATATCAAAGTTCCAAACATTTTCCACAAAAATGTAAACATCTGTTGTACAGCTGCAATGCAGTATCCTGATTTCAGTCTTTAAAAAGATTTAATAAATTAGTAATTTTTAAAAGTACAGCAGATATGTCAACAAATGCAGGTTTATCTTAGATGAAAAGAAACAGTTAATACATCACGTTAAATTTTTTACCTAATAATTTTGACTCTAAAAATCTAGAATTTCTCCTGTAACAAAATGTGATTAATTTGCAATTTGTCCTCCCTACTTCTCTATCAAAACATAAACCAAAACGTTCCTATTAGGACAGCTGGTGCTACATGTAATGACTACAAGGCAAGATTTTATAAGAAGATACAATACCTTTTTTGCACTTTCAGGACCCGCTTCATCAAAACGAAATCTGACAATACGGAAGTCTTTGCAATAAATTATTAATTCAGTTGGATTAAATTTAAGTTTTTGGTTGGGACCAAGGACCTTCTGCTTCCTCTTGGTGTCATTCACTGTAAAGAAAAGGCAAAGTTACTGGACTGTGTTTTGTAAGTATACGACACAAGACTGGCTCAAACAGATACAGTAATGCTGCTACCAGCAGTGTTTCACTTAATAGTGTATTTCAACTGTTCAATTGAGGCAGCAAATCTATAGGTCCTCCTGTTGACCAACCTCCTTTCAAACAAGCAGCTGAATTACTGTTTCCTATATGCCCAGATTATTTTTGTCCCTCAACAACTTCACAAACAAGGAATTAACATGCAGTATTCCCAAGAGCAATTTTTGCTCCCTGACAGTTAATTGTGTATGCTGCAATGCCCTTCTGATGCACAGTAACTGGCACATATGCCTTTTTTTTTTTTTATTCTTTTTTTTACTTGAATGTATAAAAAAGTGCTGGAGTTAAGGCTAAGATTAGCTCCTTATTTCTTACATAAAACTCAAGAATGTAAGTATAGTAAATTGCCAGCTGGTCTAGACCGGCAGAAACAGGCTGTGTCTCTTGGCCTATGTATCTCCTTTGCAAACAGAGAAAGTTAAGTTGTAAGAAGTAAGCATCACAAAAGCTACAGAGATTTTATTTGTGGTAACCGGGAAAACTGGGCCACATAGCTGTTGAGTGATTAACTGACATAGCTGCCTGGTTG
>WAAD01004576.1:2916-28108 GCA_013389945.1 Fregata magnificens
TTCAGTCAGGAAACAAAATCTGATTACCTTAAAGTTTTTGTGGAATTTTGCAGTATCTATTCTTTTTTATTATTATTTATGGATTTTTTTCTAATCTATTCTAATGAAGCAGATGTGAAATATTGAAAAGCAAGCGACAAATAAGTATCAGGCACCAGAGATATTTGGGGTTATTAAACAAAATGCATATGTGTGCTTTTGTATGAGTATTTCTGTATGCATGTGTAAAAGAGAGAGCAGAAATAGATATCTACCGTTTCTTTGTTGCATTCATCTGACCAACTGTATAAGCAATTCTCTGAGGAGGCTGCTGCATGAAAAGTCTGCTTCTGATTTTGTTATGATGCTGTAATAGCAGAGGTAAACATCTAGCAGAAATCTACTAATGTTCAAAATTAACAGACAATATTTTTTACATTTTAACACTCCCGTGTGCTCAATTAATATCTTATTTTAGAACCTGAGTGTGCTGGTTATTGACTGAGTCTTTGAACATTAGTGTTAACACTGCTGTCCTAAACCACTACCATTAGCCTGCAATGCAGCAAATTGTTGACAGCTATAACAAAGCATCACATCTTGCTGCCTTGTAAGCCCAGGATTCTGAAATGCTCTCTGTTGCTGCATAGCTGAGCATACTATTTCTTTTTAATACTGCCACTCAAAACAATCAGAACAATCAGTTGGTCACCTGGAATTGATTTCCTCAATTTGCTTTCTTAAGCAATACCTATGAAGTCTGCTTACCTGCCAAATATTTGAAGCTATTTGTATTTAATTGGAGTCTATGATCCATGAATGTGTGAAAAAGCAGGTGATTTCTTTGCCATGTAAGTGATCTTTTGTCACAGGGTAGCAAATACTGCTAGATGACATGTTGCTGCAACCTTACCTCATTTCAACTGCTGTTTCACAGCATTGTACAGCTGAAATGCAATAGTTGCTGTATATCTACTGATTTTCAGCTCTAAATTAATGTAATCTGCAGTGCAGCAGTCATTCGATGAATCCAAGGCTCTACATTCAACTAACTGGTTTTCCAACAGAAGGCTGGTTTGTTTGAGTCTTTCCTGTTCATAGCTACATAAATTGAATCTTAGTCTTATGTGAAAGCATCACTGCTTTAAAAGCTATAAGCAGTGCAGATCAAAATACTGATTCACTCCTGCACATCTAGTTTTCATGTCTAACAGCTACACTTGTGCAGTGGCCTGCAAAACTATTCAAATATCACATTAAAAATAGGGCACTTCATGAGAGGTAATTTCCCACAACATTCAATGACAGGAGCTGCTAAAAGCTAGAAACTAGGCTATAAAGATTGTTGGTCTGAACTGATGGAGCACTATCATTTTATTTAGCTTTTTTGTATGGTCTGGGCTTTTTTTTATTGCCTCCCTGTTGTAAATACTGACCCCACCTTTGTTTTCATTAATAAACCTTGCTGTTCATTTCAAGAAAGCAGAACATCTGGCTAATACTTTTTAATAAGTAAAGATTTGTACTGTAGTCCTTTCTCAGGGAACATCAGAATTAATCAAGAGCAGAACATGAAGATTTGGTTTTGATGAAAAAAATGCAAATATGAAACACCTCAAGCTGCAGTTTCAAGTACACTGTCAGCTAGCACTGCTGCCTTGAGCAGCAGTCCTGACCTCCTTCTCTACCTGACAGCTTATTCTCACCCCACTTTGCTTCCTCCCTTGGGCTAGCAGAAATGTTTGCGCTGCTGCTCATTGAACTAGATCAGGGAACCAATCAGAGGTAAAACTGCCTTTTTTTTTTTCCAGATTAATTTTAACTCAGATCAGATTCTCAATTTGGTTCACCACAGGATTGCATGAGCAGGAAAAGGCTGTTGGCCTGTGGGAAAGGAAGGGTGAAATGCCAATTCATGTAGCATAAGTATTATCTTAAACTGTGGTTCCAGAGTCGTCAGGAATTTGCCTCATTCTTGCTGTTCACGTACACAGAAATTTGAAACCTTCTGTTCGAGCCCAACTCCTTGATTTAACTTTTGATTAGCTAAGGGTTTTTTTTTCCAGAATAACTAGTGAACCTCCCCAGCTATCCATGCCATCTTTACTCAACAGGTATACGCTTAAACTGTATGATTCACAGTAAAGATATTGTATAACACACAGAGAAAAGTTGTTCAGTCTCATGACATCAGCAAGTACTTTATAAACTTCCTCTCAGAAACTTAATCAGTTCCTTTTTAAAAACATTTTTTTTTCCCTCAGCTCTTATTACAGCTTTGCTAGAGAACCTCTCTGCTCTGATGGAAGTCTTCATCCATCTCTGTGCCTAAAATTATTCTATGTATTAAAAAAGAACATTTTAGCCTGGATTTGAACCCAGGCCTTTGCAGAAATCACTAACATTGTCTTACAGAAAACCCTAGGAAGCATGTAAAGCTGAGATATCAGTATTCTTTGAGAATGTTAAGCAACTTAAAATTGTTTCAAATTATGGTAGTGTATTTGGTTTATGTGACAAGGTTTTGATAGCAGGGGGGCTGCAGGGGTGGCTTCTGTGAGAAGAGACTAGGGACTGTCCCCCTGTTGGGCACAGCCGGTTCCAGCTGGCTCCAAAATGGACCCATTGTATCTGATTTAGAGTTGAAAATGTACAAGTCTTCTGCTTCTGTTAGAGGTATTATTTGGATCTAATTATGTGTAACCTATCAGCTGAATTTTTGGTCTAAGAATAGACTGGAACTGATTTTCAAATTCTGATTTTTTTCCAAGGCACTTGTAAATGATCTTGGGTGAAAAAATAGGGTAACTGTTACATGTCATCTGACCTTGAAGAATGTATGTTCTCTCGGAAACACATTTCATAAAAAGAGCTGCCTTTGTAAGGGTTCAGCTAAACTTTCCAATTCTTGAAACCAATTGAGGAAAAAAACCCCCAACAAACCAACATAAAACCAAAAACCCAGAACAACACCACCACAAGAATTTGCTTTTAATTTCAGTTGAATGTACTGAATTTGAGCGTATCTCAAATACCTTTTATTTGAAACTCAGAGGTTCGAATAGTTCCTATTTAAAATATTCTCTGGGGTCCAACCCTACTTTCAGTATAATATTAGTAGAAATGAGGGTGAAGGTCCTAACAACAAAATAATACAACTGGGACTAATGACCAGCAGATGTTAGGAACATTATGTCTGTCATCCAGCACTTCTATATGGGAAAACAGTGCATTTATATCCTTTCCTTAGAATAAGCACTTTTATAAGAGCAATCCAACTACATCATAGTGAAATTTCACCTTGAGTTATAAAGTCAATATAATTTTTAATTGGGTTTGAAATTTATAGTTCATTTAAAAAGTGTTTCATGAACATCTAGGTACAAACCCAGTAATGAAAAGATTTTAATGAACAAAATATTTAACTTTTGGAATGTTCCTGATTAATACTCCTGGATTTTATGTCCTCAAAGGCTAGTGACAAAACTACCTGGGATATTTTAGTTTATTTTCAAGAAGTGAAATACAATTTTGTTGTTTTATTGTGGTTGGTTGGTTGTTTTAGAAAAAATTCATGTCTCTCAGTTCATGTCTGCATTACAACCTTTTCATGTTACATCCTCAAGGCAAACTGTTGATGGTAAAGCTATGATCCAAAGCCATTGCCCTTGGCTTCCCTGGGTGGAACCTTCAGCTAGGAATATGTAGGGGATGAGGTGATTAGCTTTTTTTCTGTCCATTTGTATCAATAGGCAATGGAATACTTGATAACAGCTTTATGAAAGTGTTAATAAATCTTGCACCTTGAGCAGCGAGTGCATGTCCTTCAAACGAGGATTAAAATTAACACCCCTTGTGAAGAGAATGTGAGGAGTTCTTGCAGTGAGCTCATGCGTTATTTTTAATAAACATCAGAATTAAACATCTGACTTCAGAGATGGGTCCTTTTTAATTTTTGAAAATTTGGTTTTATTACTAAACCCACTTTCATTAATACATTAATGCATATTGTAAAAATAAAAAACCCCCTGCATTCAATTTCAAAACTGTTTATATCAGCTGCAGTGTATTCTTAACTACCAAAAAACCTTAACTTTTAAAAGTACGTGAATAGTGTTACTGCTAATCAGCTAAACAAGTAAGAAAAAGGTGTCATTGACTTCTCAGGGACTAATAAACTTACTTATATGGTCTGATAAACAGAGCCCGCATAGTCTGAATGGACTGGAGAGTAATCCAAACACAGTAAAACACTCTCTCCTCAATTTAGAGCATAAGAACAGAGTTGAGACACACACTAATATATTAACTCTTATCATCACAGATAAGACAGAGCTTAGCTCTTAAGCAAAAGCTAATTGCCAATGCTCTTCATATTAGGTAGAAAAAGAAATGGTAATGTTGTTCACGCATCTTTCAGATAGCTTTCAGCTATCTCTGTTGGAACACGTCAATAAGGTTTCAGTTCTGCAAAGAAAGTGCTTCTAGTCAGAATGGAAGGAACTAGCCTTTCCAGTCCGGTCTAGGCTGGCAGAGTTTGAAAGGACTTGGGACTCATTCTTTGAAGTTTGAAGAAACACCTGAATAGGCAGGTAACTAACAAAATGATGATAAACTTCTGAGAAATTAGAACTGAGGAGAGTGGCTGCTAAATGCGTGATATAGAATATGTATTTGAAAATATACAAACAATTGTTCTTTAACACCCAGGTCATCTTATTAGTTTAACTAGTTCTGCCTTATTTTTTCATATTAGCTGATTAACATGTTTTTTCTAAGAAAGATTAATTTGTATTATAATATTGTTTATCTAGAATACATTTTACATACTAGTTATAGTGCAAAACACTTAATAAATGTTGTTGATCCAAACTTCTTATTTGTAAATATTGGTAAAAGTTCACAGTAAAAGTGAAACTTGCATGCACAGGGAATGTACTGTGTTTTGATTGTAAAAGGTCACTTAAGAAGCCAACATTGATTTCTTCTGGATCCATGAAACCTGAACTATGTTGAAATAGTGGCTTTGAAGTTTTATCCAAGAGAAAGGTGTTAAGACTGTTCTGCCTTAGTGAGTTTTAAAGTTTTTTTCATGATTAACTTTAATGGGATCTTTCAACTTAAATATTCTTTTGTTTTCAATAGTTCTTAATTGTCCCAGTTTTAACAAACCACTTCTACATTGTAATATCTGACAGATGTTCAGAAGCAGCTGCTGTCCACTGGAATAACAAGGAAATTTTGCCTTCTTTTGTATAAACACTGAGAAAACCTTGACACATGAATATTTCAATGTCTGAATTGACTTTCCCATATCAGTTTTAGGGATTCCCCTCCTCATACCCTAAAGATGTTGCTGTCTTAATAAGTCAAAAATGAGGTAGATATAAGTTAGGTAACTGTAAGAACTCTCTTTCTTATCAGGGAGAGTATGAGAGAGACCATGGAACAGATATTGAGTCTAATACTAACTTTATAAATTAGGGAGATGAGAAAGCCAATGCAAATCAGATGGAAATATATTTTGATATTTCAATGTTTGAGCAAGAAATACTGGTGGGTTTGATCTGGTTCAAAATGACTAAGTCAAAAGATTTGTGGATGCATACAATTAACTGGTCTTATATTAAAAATTTTGCATGACCATCTGGCAAATTCAGCATCCATGTAAGTGTCTTTTTAAAATAAAAAGCTTGCATTTCAACTGATCCTATTCCAGCTAAGTAGCACTTTGCTTTTTCAGTCATGGATGATCAATGTGTAAACCTGTCACTGTCCCTCTGTAAGTTCTGCAACTGACCATTAAGTGATCACAGTGTGTTTGTTATAAGGAGCTATGGTCTAACACTGTTGCCTGAAGGAAGCAGAAGGCAGGATCTTCTGAAAAGAATTGCTAGAGGATGACTACAGACTGATGACATAAATGAGGTGCCTTTTTGAAAACTCAAGGGAGATTAAAATTGAGATGAGTTAAGAATCCTGATTGTAGATGCTGCTATTCTTCAGTGTTTCTCAGTGCATTTTTACTTTTCATAATCTTTAAAATGAGCATTCTGAAGAAAAAGGTACACTCACGCATTATTAATGTGTCTTTTCAATAAGTGGAATGTGTCACTTCTTCTCTTTGAGCTTCCGTTCCTCTTTTGTAGTCTTCAAGTTTGCTCACGTTCATCTGTAGGAACATCTTTGTGGTAAGACTGTATGAGACTTCTTCCCACTTTAAGCACTTTCAGTTTAAAATGTTTTCCTCATAATTATTGATATTTATTAATATGGTGAATTTTATGAGATGATTTCAGGATACCCTCTAAGGTTTGTGTGGGCCTTCAGATATTCATTTGTAACAGCACAGTTGACTGAAAAAAACCCTGGTTTCTGAACTCTGGAATTTATATATTGATATCCCTGAGTCAATATAGATGAGATCTCATTAGGAGGTTTTCACCACTTGAAAGATTATTATGAGTTATATGGTTATATCAGTGCAAAACTAGAATCTGAGAAGGGCAATAGTAATTAAATTGCTTCAATTGTTTCAATGTCTGGTGACTCTGCAGAGACCAAGATGTGGACTTATAGAAGACATACCTGTTACACAGGCTCTTGGGTCCACACTGGATCCCCTGTTGACAACAAATATTATTAAGCAGCCACAAAGGTACAAGATCATTTTGGAAGCATGAAATATTTCATAAATATTCACTACTGGAAAAGTAAACTCATGAGCCATTTTCAAGCCCTTTTCTATTAGTTAGGATAGGAATATAGCTGTCAGGCTTGTGTGGGCAGGTTAAGCTTTGTAAGTATAATATTTCAGCCAGTAGTTAAGGTAGCAGTTAAGGCTGACCAAATACACTGGGGAGGTGAAAAATTGTTTTTTTGATTTATGATTAAAAAAATATATATCTGTAACCTCTCTGCCAGCCTGATTTATCAAATTTAAATTTTCTTTCAAAAAAGGAAGACTTCAAAATTCTTTAAAAGCCCTGAAGGCAAATATTCAGTCTTATTCCTTCAAAACTTAGCCTTTTTATGATTTCTGTTGTAGCAAAAAGTAAGCCAAGAAGTAGTCATCCCAGTATAAGTTCTTTTCTGCATGTTGTGAGCTCCTTTCTTGGGGTAATGTTTACCTCTAAGCACACCTATAAGTGATTCTGTAAGTCCTATTCACAGATGGCTGCTATTATAAGATTAAAAACAAAATAAATGTCTAATATAGATTTTTATTCTCCTAACTGTCTGATTTCCTTGTTCAAAGGAGAAGTAATTAAAGTGATAAGCGTGCTTTTGGTTTGTAGCGTGCTCTGAATGCTGAAATTAGGAGAAAGGTTCTCTTCAGCTTTGAATGCAACCTGGTACATAACTATTTCCATACTGTCTACTAATACTCTTTCAGGGTGCAAAAGCAGACTTGTGAATTTTCTGCTTTGCTAGAGTAATCCAGCAGAATATTCAGAAGTCACTGAAGAATTACTTGAGAAACTGTTGATGAATGCAAATGAAAAAGAGGACAACAAGACATATTTGTTTATAACAGAAATCTCACTTATTTCTATACAAAATTCAAAAGAGCAAAACCAGCAGAAACTAGAAAAGGATCTAAAACAACACTGGGGAGATGATAAGTGCATAGTGAGTATTTCAAAACCCAGGAGCAGGTCAATGAATAGGGAGCTGATTGGTTTTGAAATGAGAAGTTCAGACGACATAGCTACAAATTACAAGGTATATAAAACGGAGTGCAGCTTTAAGTGTGCTGAAGACAAACATGGTAATAGCATGGGGAAAGGAATTTTGAAAGCAAATGGTAAAATTTAGCTTCCTTTGTTCTATTGTAAGAATACACAACAACTATATTCAGGTACAATATTATGGCCAGTAACAGCTAAAGCTGCCCTCTCTTCTGGCATTGTTCTACATAATACAGGAAATGGATCATTTTCTTCTCTTTGCTTTAAATAGGTACAATTTTCAGTTTTTACCTTTAAAAACTAAAGAAAAAAGGCCACTGTTGATGTTATTAGATTTATTGTGTTCATTTTATAGACAGTCTTCTTAACTTTGGGAACTTTCTGATCTTTTGGATAAAACTTATAAGTATATGAGTTTAGAGTCCAGGTCCGGAAATATCGATGTTTGTAGACTGAAACAGGAAGAGCTGAAGTGTTACTGAAACCTTGCTTTCCAAGTAGCTATCAGACAGGTTCTGGTAATGTAGAGAGAACTTTAAATAATACCTATTTTTGGTGTATCTGTCAGTAGGATTAGGAAAAGACCTTATTTTTAAATAAAAATAATTTTGTAATTAATAAAGATAATACAAAGTAAGAGTTACTGCAAAGACCCCTTTGCCTATGAACCTCCTTTTCTTCTTGCTTTGACTGCTGACTTTTCCATGGATAGTATTTGTTGAATTTGTGTGGTCTTAGCTGTAAGTTACGGTCCTTTTAGGAGAGTAATTGCACTAGATGGAACTCTGGAAAGAGCTGGAGCTTCTTCTTTCCCTGGGGGCCGGCTGAGCACCCTGGAAGGTTCCAGAGGCTGCAGGATCTGAAATGCAAATCTGCCTTGCAAAGACTCCATGGCTAGGAGGGTATTGCTTTACATATACTTTTTTTTGTTGGTTTTTTTTGGTCTAGCCACTTAAAGTTTTATCTAGTTGGTAAGTTCAGCTCTAATAAACCACTATTTTTTATTTGATTTTTATTTTTATAAGACTGTCTTTTCACTGGAAGGAAAAGTTCTTCCACTTCAAAAATCTACCAAACTTAAGGTTTTTTCAAAGGTCTACAGCATGTGACAAAATAAAAAGATTTTTAAGAACCTATCCTTCATACTAGTATGTCTACATGTGAGTACAATTGCAAGATATGGAAGGCAATCCTACCACATGGCTTAGCATTGATATGTTTGTCTCAGTTGAATTCTGCATCCATTTTTCATCCCTGTACATCAAGCAAGATTTGAATCACTGGGGTGTTTAAGAAGAGAAACAGCAGTGATTAAAGGCCTGGAAGATTTTTAAAGAACTCTCTAGAGAAAAGCTTTGTCAAGAATGACATAGAGATAGCATAGATATTGGAGAAAAGGGAAGTACTAGATGAAGTCTGTCATCATAAAGTCATAATAAAATAACTTATGCCATGATATACCACAGCTGATGTTATAAAAAATAGGAGTATGCATACCACATGAAGAGTTATCTTTAACTAGTCAAAAATATTCAGCTCTTCTTGCTGCACAAATATCCTTTCCCCCCCTCCGGTTTGGTGTAATTCCATTAATAGAAATGAAGATCCTCCCGACTGAGAGGTTAATAAAGTCTTCACAACCTTGTCTGATCCTCTAACGTTTACAAAGATGTGGGTTATGATGTTGATACATACAAATTGACTACTGAGTTCTGATATGTAATAATGATGGAAAATAATAATTAAAAAAACATTTATAAAATATTATGTCTGTCCCCCTAAAATCATAAAGTTTCCAAATTCAGTTGACATTCTGGTTACTTAACTGGCAACAACTGATAATGAGTTTTACTTGTTTGAATACAATGCTGAGATGAAAATAGCTATGATTTGATCCTCTTTTTAGGCCAAAGACATTAATCAATCACTAAACCACACCTTTCAATCTCTAAACAAGTATCCTGAACTTCACAAGAGCAAATCTAGGTCTGAATTACCAAAAGGATGTTAGACATAGCTGTTGAGCATCTCAGTGTCTAAGTGTCTAAACATATACATACATACATAAGTATATCAGAAGAGTAATATATAGGTTACAGTAATATATATAGTGTAAATAAATAATACTGTTTCCAAAAGGCTAGCATATAAAATAAGATCATATAGAACTGATGAGTTTAGATAAAAAGAAAGAGGAAGATAAGAATGCAGTGGGTCTATAAAAATACGCAAGAATCACGAGGCAGTAGACATTTTAAAATGTTGGGAAGCTATGAATGATGACATATGTGAAAGTTAGGGAAAGAATAAATTATTGTGGGAACGTGAAAACGGCAGCAGGTGAAATGGAGCTCACATGGAGGTGAAAAATGGAGATAGAAAATTTGTGATCACAAAATGAAAAATATGTAATGGAAACATCATGAGTGAATTCAACACCATGCCCAGTATCTACAAATCCAGAGTCCTAGTATGGCTGTCTGGTACAAATGAAGTGTGATATTCTTCAGTTCTTTGTCTGATTTTGGTAGACCCACTTATGTGAAGTAAACCCCTTAATTCTTTAGTAAAAATGTTTTAGGTGAGGACAATATGTTTTTGACAGTTTAACTGTTTTTTGTTTTGTTTGTTTTTAAATGGAACATGAAACCAATCAGGGGTTAACTTTGCAGATGCTTACAAATAGCGACATGGATTTGATCACAGTCTGTCACTAATTTAAAGCACAATTAAACTGGTTTAGTGCTCTCACTTTTTGTCTTAGTGTGTTCTGGTTATGCTCACAAAACCACTCCAACGATTTGTACAGAAAAGCCTGACTCTCATTTTCCTTGGAGAAGTTTAAAGATCAACCAAATTGTCAAATTGCAACTGTTGTGTCTTGCATAAAACTTCCATGGTGTTTTTTGGGGTTTTATCTTATTCAATCTAATTTAAAGTTTAAATGTAATCAATATGTTATAGTAAGATTTTTTTAGGCCTTCAAGTAAACAAATAAACTGTTTCTCTGCTAAATCACCTAAATCCTAACATTGAATTGAATATTATTTGTTAGAGACAAAATAAAATTGGTGTTTCTCTAACTATTCCACAGTGTGAACTACATCCTGAAAAATGTCCAGGTTATTTTAACTCCCACTTTAGTCTTACTTTCAATTATATATAAATTGAATCACTAGGTTGATTTAAATAAAAGAAAACACTAATTTGGAAAATTAGTGTGAAAATAATTCTTAGCTATTGTAATTTCTTAATTTTGGGAGTGGCAAAGTTTAATTTTTGTTTTGATTTTCTGCAAATTTATCTCTGGTCCATGGTTAATAACAGAAAGTGCTATACTGATATGAATGAGTGTTTCTTCTTTCTAAAAAAATACAATTTTGCTTTCATCTTTCCATGTCTTTTCCAGTCCCCCTCTCTTAGCTGTAACTTTTTTTGCTTCTTGATATTATTCCTCACCTGTCATATTACACCTGCTGTTCAGCTATTTCCACCGCAGCAGTGTGGTCCTTTGCAATGCTCCAATAGTCACCTTCCATTCAGCCAGCAGCCAGACAAATTTTCTGATGGTGATGTTTGCAGACATTTGTGTGAAATTGGAATGGAGCTTCTATGGGATCACATCAACAACTCTTTTATTTATCATTTCTGTAAGCAACTTTATGTTCCCACAATTATTCAGAGGATTTTTTTCCATACTTATAACCCTATTTGCATAACTGTGGTTAAAACACCAATGGAAGAGGGACTATAATTTGTTTAACCTCAATAAACAAAAACTTACAATATACCCAACACCAACATAAGTAATTTTTAGGCTGAAAACTTTTCCTTTGCAAAATTGAGGAAGAGAGTTAAAATTAGCGTGAGTCATGTCCACACCAAATAAATAGAGAGGAACAACTTAAGGTGCTGAAATTCATATAATAGTTCAAAATTGAAGCTGAGAGAATGGTAAAGATGACCCAATTGCTTATTATTTCTGAAATCTCAAACAGTTTACACTTATAATGGGAGACATTTTGAATGCTGGTGTATGTGAATATTCATTTTAGAACTGCTTTGGCATCTGATGCATATGAATTATATATGTTAGAGTCACTGAGTACATCCCTCACAGTCACAAGAAAGCATGAAGTCATATTCTGCACACCTCTGTACACTGTGCTATTTTATACCCTGCTTTATACTACCGTATAAATCCATGTTACAGATCAATTCCCAACAAGCTATATTAAAGTCACTACCAACACAGAAAAATACAATGTACCTCAGGACAAGACTAAGAAAAGAACAATATCTTCTGTTGTTCAAAAATATATCACCAAAGCCTTAGATCCTTGTAAAACTAGACTGGAGACAGGGGCATAGCATTGTTTTGTCTTTTTAAGGCATAGCATTACTCAGATCATTCCAAATGTTGGTGTGGTGGGTTGACCCTGGCTGGACGCCAGGTGCCCACCAAAGCTGCTCTATCACTCCCCTTCCTCAACCGGACAGGGGAGAGAAAATATAATGAAAGACTTATGGGTTGAGACAAGGACAGGGAGAGATCACTCAGCAGTTACCGTGATGGGCAAAACAGACTCGACTTGGGGAAATTAGTTTAATTTATTAACAGTCAAATCAGAGTAGGGTAATGAGAAGTAAAACCAAGTCTTAAAACACATTCCCCCCACCCCTCCCTTCTTCCCACGCTTAACTTCACTCCCAATTTTTCTCTACCTCCTCCCCACAAGCGGTGCAGGGGGACGGGGAATGGGGGTTGCGGTCAGTTCATCACATGTTATCTGTGCCACTCCTTCCTCCTCAGGGGAAGGACTCCTCACACTCTTCCCCTGCTCCAGTGTGGGGTCCCTCCCACGGGAGACAGTCCTCCATGAACTTCTCCAATATGGGTCCTTCCCACAGCCTGCAGTTCTTCACAAACTGTTCCAGCATGGGTCCATTCCATGGGGTGCAGTCCTTGAGGAACAGACTGCTCCAGCGTGGGTCCCCCACAGGGTCACAAGTCCTGCCAGAAAACCTGCTCCAGCGCAGGCTCCTCTCTCCATGGGTCCACAGGTCCTGCCAAGAGCCTGCTCCACTGTGGGCTTCTCACGGGGTCACAGCCTTCTTCAGGCATCCACCTGCTCCGGTGTGGGGTCGTCCACCGGCTGCAGGTGGATATCTGCTCCACCGTGGACCTCCACGGACTGCAGGGGGACAGCCTGCCTCACCATGGTCTTCACCATGGGCTGCAGGGGAATCTCTGCTCTGGTGCCTGGAGTACCTCCTCCCCCTCCTTCTTCACTGACCTTGGTGTCTGCAGAGTTGTTCCTCTCACATATTCTCACTCATCTCTCCTGCTGCAATTGTGCAGGGTTTTTTTTGTTCTCCCTTCTTAAATATGTTATCGCAGAGGCGCTACCACCGTTGCTGATGGGCTTGGCCTTGGCCAGCGGCAGGTCGTCTTTGAGCCAGCTTGGCACTGGCTCCATCAGACATGGGGGAAGCTTCTAGTAGCTTCTCACAGAAGCCACCCCTCTAGCCCCCTGCTACCAAAACCTTGCCATGCAAACCCAATACAGTTGGACAACACCTCATTCCAGAGAAGACCTCAGTAGCCTCTGGCAATTTGATCTAAGCAAAATTCTTTCCAAATTCCAAATTTTGTAGTCAGTTTACACTCAAACATATGAGGAAGACATAAAAAATATTTTAATTTCTAACTCCAGTGGCTCTGCCATTTTGTTGTCTAACCCTTTCTATAGTTTATCAAATTCCACCAACAAATAATTTAGAACATTTTATAATAATAAAAGGCAAACCAAAAAATTTGTTAATCTTCCGTACAATAGTATTTAATTCATCACTTGAGAGCAGACTACATGAAATTATTCAAATGGGACAAAATAATCCCAAGTAGCAACTGACCCTGAGGTCTGACTCTTTGTCCTGTAGTTCTGCTGAGAAGGACCTGGAGGTCCTGGTGGACAGCAAGCTGAACATGAGTCAGCAGTGCACCCTTGTAGCAAAAATTATTTATTATGTGAATAACTCAGTATTGGAATAAGTTTCCCATAGAAGTGTTGGAATCTCACTCACTGGAAATATTCAAGACTTGGCTTGACAGGGACACAGAGACCCTTATCAGAGGCCCTGCTTTCAAAACCAGATTGGACCAGATAATCTTCTGGAGCTCCCTTTTAGTCTAGATTTTTCAGTGAGTCTATCATTTAAAAAATAGCAATGGAACACAACTTTTACTTCTGAAAATATTAAAATAAATATTTCAAAGGGTAGTCTTTTCCCGGTAAATATACTTTTTCCATTTGCACTTAACTTCTGCAGTAGTCAGTCATCCACTTAATGGTGTAAAGGATCAAGAATATCCTTTAGGATGTTTACCTGCCATCAAATACATCATGTTGTATACAAATAGGTTTATCATTTCTTCTTAGGATATTGCATCCTTTTATTAGTGAGAAGTTTTCAGTTAGTTTGCCATCGGCAATTTCATTGAAAGAAGAGAAAAGCTAGGTGAGGTATTCAGAAGGAAGTGATTTTTTTTACTACAGTTGTGCACATAAACAGTGTATGATTCCCCACATTTTTTTGGAGGGGAGGAAGGGAGAAGCTAGCTCCTTTCTACTTTTAGATCCAACTATGTTACAGGATATGTGTGCAAGATAGAAGGCAACACAGAAGCATCCAGAGAGTTGCTCATTACACGCTTGCTTAGGAGGAGGACAGGGCTCAAGGTGAATCTGTGATTGTCAGTACTAAAAAGTTCAACTAGTTTATTAGAGAGAAGAACCTTATATCAAAGACGAAGATCTTTAATAATGCTTTTTAGCAGCAACAAATTAAACATGCAAATACAGAAACAATCTCATGTTATTTTACCTACTGTACATTTTGAAATTGTCTTCATGGATCACTAGGTTATTTAATGGCCTTTCACCCCTGAGGCCACACTTCAAGTTAAAACTGTGTAAGCTTTGAGAAGTAACCAATATTATGGATAATTACAAATTATGTTTTGAATTTGTATTAAAATTGTATAACCTTGGAGATCTCCCTCTATGAGCTCAACAAGTTTGCAAAATGTTGAGACAAGACAACAAAGCTTTCACACGAGACCTTTTTTCCTTATTAGTACAGGTTATTCTCTATAGCAAATAAAGGATTCTCCCAATAGAAATGTGATAAATACCCCATACTATTATACTGCAAAGAATACTGGGAAAGGGGAGTAGAGGGTGGGAACAGGAGCTCTGTTTTGATAGTTAAGTCTATGTGAGAAGCCTTATTCTACTACACCATTGGAAAGAGAGATGAAGTGAGTTTCTGCTGCCATTTAGTAAAATTTTTTTATGTGTACAAGAAGATACGGGGAAGCAAAACTCTATTGACAGTTTTCATCAAAATAGTTTTCAAATGCACAACATTTCTCTGAGATAGTTTGCTCATCTGGCAGAGTGGATCATTTCCCTTTAACAACACATTTTTCCTTGACAGTAATCTATCTGAAAACATTTATCTAAAGTGGGAGCTTTAGAATAAAAAAATAAACATACACACAAACATACACACCACTCTGTATTCTGCAGAGGGAGTGTGTTTCATTTTCTTGTTTGATTATGCTTGTTCACTGCGTCCTGTGCTGTTGTCTCTCTTCTACAACCTTGCATGTGGGTGACTGAGAGCAGCCCATGCTAGAATAACTTTTGCTTCCAGGAAGAAAGTGGCTAGGGCTCCCTCATGGTGTTTTTATAACATGAGGATTTACCATGAGACGCAACACATCATCTCTCTGTCACATCCTATTGCTAAACAGAACTGCAGTAGAGCTCATAAATATGCTCTTTCAGATAAATATTGCTCTGGGCAGCAATCCAATTCCTTATTGGAGAATTTCACTAAACATAGGTCCTTCTTTTGGCTTTCCATACCATTTAGACATTGCTCCTTTAGGTTTTTTATTCAAGGACAGGATGAGATAACAAGTTGTGAGTACTGCCTGAAGAGAACATGCAATGGTGCAAATAAGGCAGTAATCCCAGCTGGCCCCAGTACAAGAAGAATGGGAGGCATTGCCCTATACAGGATCTGTGAGATGTCCTGAACAGATACTACTCCAGCATTCTCACTATAGTCACTATATATAATACAAAACCTGCTGATGGTGGTCATTATTAATGCCTTGTGATTGATATGTCATAGATAGTTAAGTGATAGAGCTTTTTTTTTTTTCCCTGATGGCTTTCCCTAGGCTACATAACTTCCTTATTAAAAAAATTAAATAAAGTGAAAACAGCATAAAACTCACTCATTGATGATTCTTTCCTATAGTCCCAGTCACATATCCAAAAGAGAATAGTAAAACATAGCAGATGATAGAAACATGCTGAAAACAAAAGAGGAGAGAAGGCTGGAGAAGAAAAAGTCACAGAAACAAGAAAAAAGATACAAGGCTGGAACATTAACAGTGGTTTGGGTTTTTTTTGTATTAGAATAAGCATGGGCTTTTTTAATCAACTTTTAAAACTATTTACCATTAGTTCTGAGAAGTGTTCTTTTCACTAGGTATCGCCATTAGCTATTTTTGCGCAGTATGGCCGCATGCCTTTCTGACATTTTATGGTTCTTTCTTTATAGTACAGCCTTGTTACTCAGGCTTTCTAGGGTTGTGAAGACAAACACAACCCAACAATGGCTACAGATAATAAGTGTATCATTTGCAGTTCTTTCCAAACTAGAGAGCAGTGCTTTCACAAGTGCTTTCAAAACTAGGTTTTCTCACAGGCAACCTCTGTGTGCCTGGCTATTTTTTAAAGCCAAAATCTAACTCTGATTTAAAAGTTAACCATTTGCATTTGTATTTCTTGCATAGCACAGACAAAATACCCCCAACAACTAACAATAATACAAGTGACACAAAGGCATCAAAACAGATAAATAAAGTAAAGGTATAGAAGGTGGTATCTGAATCTAAGGATCTCTCCTACCTCTCCAAAAAAGGCAAAAATTGTGGGTGGACACCAGAGAGACTAAAGGCAAGAATATTTTTGCTGTAGGCTGTGGGTGATCTGATCTCTTAATCCAGCTGCTGTTAATATGTGCATGTTGTTCTAATTACCTATGTAAATTACTTCATGGTTTTATTAACTTTGTGACTTCTTTTATTCTGAGCTTTCATTTTCAGTATGATAAGAATATAAAAAACTTAAAGGACATTTCTAATTTAAAGGGCTTTGATCATGAAAGTCTCAAACAGAACAGAAATGTTCTGGTCAAAATGTTCTGGAAGTTCTGTGACAACTCCAATCTGTTCTGTGGATATAATGCAGAGATGACATTCATCTTCTACATTCTTATTGCCTTCTACTGCAAAAGTGCAACTTAAATACCTTAAAATTTAGAAGCATAATTCAAGGAGTACTTTCAGCAAATGTGATTTTCATTGCTCCATTTTCTTTGGAGAAACTCAAGACTTGAATATTAATACCACCAAAGTAATGGCAAAGATGGTTGTGATGGGAAATCTTATTAGTAAACAAGAGCTGCATATGAAAAATATTGTCATTAAAAGCTATGTAGTAGTTAATTGAGTCTGATGAAATTTAGTGCTGGAAAGTTAATGACTAATGCAGCTATTTCACAGAGCTTGGTTACTGCAGGCTCTATAATGATCTCCTTTGCTTCATAGCAACAATGAAATTAACCTCTCTTTTGTCCTGCAGGTGTTGTGTTCTGATAATGCATATCCTTTACAAGTATGAGCAAATTATTTGCTTTGCATACAAATTGAGCATAAGCTGAATCCATATGGAAAAGAAAACGAACACTTCTTATATTTTTGAACTAAAGAATAGACACTTAAATGTAAGTCAAAATTCAATAAGTTGGCACCTTGGGTGACTTAAAATAACATTAGTGCAGGTAGGAATTTAGATGATCATTATTTTTCTGGGTTTCTATCTCTATTATTCCATTTCCTTAAAACCTTACTGGACATAAACCCACCAGTTAGCAAAGCTCCTCTCTCACTTCAGCCTATGAATCAAATCCCAAAGGACACAGAATTTTAAGTAGGGTGGTCTAGAAAGCAGGTTTGCACGGGGGGGGGNNGTTAGCTTTTGTTGATCAGGGTGTCTACTGGGTTAAAGGAGGCAGACTGCATTTATAATTTGGAGTGGAGGACACAAAAAGGAGCAGCAGAGGGTCCTGGCATGGTGTCAGATTTTAAAATACTCGCCATCCTCAAAGTCACTAAAAGCCTAAGGAAAACACAGTGAGAGTATTAGGAATAAACCAATAGGAAATAAAAGCAGTATGGGTGGAATAAGTAAGGTGAGAATCTGCTGTACTCAAATAAAAGATATTTTTGCTCTTTGTTCATTCTAGTGACCAAAATGCTCATGCATGTCTTATTGGCTGCATTACCATTTGCAATAGAAATTATGAGATTTGATTATGGCTTCACTGTGAGTATGAAAGGTCAAGAAAAGTCTGAGGATGCTCCCTCTCTGTTCTTTTCCAAATTTCCAGGATTTTAAAGGAATGTGGCAGGGGAGATGACTGTTTAACAGAAGATTAATTGATAGATTTTAATAGGTTGTTGTAGTACTGTTCTTAGCGTAGACTATTTTAACTAGCTTATTCCTCCTACTATGAAGAGCATCATGAGGACAAGGTGGGAAGTGCTTACTGTGATCTCCAGAACAATGATGGCTCTGCAGCTGACTTAACTCCAACCACTACTATCAGTGAGACTGTGTAGACTGATTCAGTTTGCACATTTAGAAACTACATCAGCAAGTCAAAAGCAACCTAATAACAATAATTTTCAGAAAGCGGCATGCTTGACTTATTATTACAAGCTCAGTCTAAGCACCCAGTTTCTGCACATGCCATAAAAGTGATGCATAAACTTGGGCATAAACAAATATTGATTTTTTTTTTTGATGGGAGGTAATTATCCAGGAATGATATTTTCAAAGACTAGCTTAGAGTCAGAAAATGAGTGGGAAACCATTCCTTTGTATAAGCCACGAGTTTAATAGGACAGTACTGTATATTTCTGTATGTCAGACTCAGTGATATATGACTGAAGAGGAAATTAGATGCTGGCTTAAGAAGCATGTAATATTGAGACTCTCAGTCAACTTTTCTTTATTCTGAACACTGCTTTTCTGATCTTTTTTCCAGACATCTAGTGGGAAAAACTCTTACAGGAAACAATTGAACAGTTTTGGCAAAAGTGTTTGCTTTTGGTTTAATTTCCCAATTAAAAAATAATATGAAGGAAGCATTTGATAATAGATCTGGTGAGAATTTTATGTTCCTTAGAAAAGTCTGAAAATTGGTGGAGGAAGGAACAGAATAAAGGTAGAAAGTCAGAAAATTCCTCGAAAGGAAAATATTGAAAAGCATTTATTCTACAATGTTAGATTTTTTTTTTTTGGTCAGAAAACTTCAAATTCTTATTTGGAGGAATGCCTCCCAGCTCTTACACGTTGGTACACATGTAGGAAACTGAAATCTTGGTGCCTATGGTTTAGTGCATACCATTTAGGCATCTCACAGTTGTATCTATTTGTCAAAAACAGGGGTTCATGAAAACTGAAACCAAAAAAGATTACTAAAACTCACAGTAACTTTAAGAGTGCCCCAAAATTTTCAGTGATTATATAATAAGCCTGCTTGTATCAAGAAAGAAAACAAGATATATCTGGGTGCATCTGTGCACCAAGGAGTAAGAGAAGGAAAGTTCATAAGGCAAGTGTCCATGTTATTTTAACAATTCATAGATAAATTTTAATATCTGAAATATTTCAGTATCTAATAACAAAGCTTTGTGGGAAGCTCCTTTTCAAACATCTACTCACAGTTTTGTTAGCATACATCAGAAATGCAACAGTGTCCTCTTTTTCTTCCATCATAGAATCACAGAATTGTTGAGGTTGGAAGGGACCTCCAGAGGTCATCTTGTCCAATCCCACTGCTCAAAGCAAGATCAACTAGAGCAGATTCCTCAGGAACATGTCCAGCTGGGCTTTGCCTGTCTCCAAGGATGGAGACTCCACAGCCTCTCCAGGCAACCTGTTCCAGTGTTCAATCACCTTACAGCTTTGAGCAACCTGATCTGTAAAAGATGTCCCTGCCCATGGCAGGGGAGTTTGACTAGATGATCTTTAAAAGGTCCCTTCCAACCCAACCCTTTCTATGGTTCTACAGCAATTACACCTTTTCTTAAATGGAATTTTCTGTATTTCAATTTGTGCCCACTGCCTCTTGTCTTTTCATTAGGCACCACTGAGAAGAGTCTGGCCCCTACATCTTTATTCCCTCCCATCAAATATTGATACACATTGATAAGATTCCCCTGACCCTTCTCTTCTGCAGGCAAAAAGTCCCAGCTATCTCAGTCTCTCCTAGTTCAACAAATGCTCCAAGCCTTGAATTGTCTTACTGGTCCAAAACTGGACTCTCTCCCATACATTCAGGCCTCTTGTAATACGGAGCCCAGCACTGTGGACAGCGCTCCAGATGTGTCTCACCAGTGCTGAGTAGAGGCGAAGGATCAACTACATAGACCTGCTTGCTGGTGGTGCTCTTCCTAATGCAGTCCAGGATGCTCTTGGCCTTCTTAGCTGTAAGGGTGCATTGCTGGCTCTTGTTGCAGATTAATTTGTAAGAATCAAAGGGCAGACTTAGTTTTGTAGTCTGTAAATCTAGGTCCTGAACAAGTAGTCTGATCTCATTCTTGATTTTAAAGCCAGCGAAACACATCAAAGTACTGATATTTAGAATGTATGCTTTATTTCTTATTCAAATCTCTAAATTCCACAACCAATCTTTGGACACTTTACTATTACATTTTTCCACCTAACTGAGCCATGTCCTTTTCACCAATCTGGAACCTTACCAACTGAGTTCTATCAGTTGTGGGGTGTTTGTTTGTTTGTTTTTGCTTTCAAATTTGTCATTGTGTGGCTTGAATTGTGAAATACAGAAGAAGACATGGTAGTCCCGTGCCATATACAGATACTATATAACCTCCTTATCCTATTCATTGTATCCTTGTTCATATGTCCAAACATCCAAAGATAGTTCTATTTGCTCAAGTTGTTAATTGTCATTAATTAATTTAGCTTTCTTTAAATCTCACTACTGAATCTTGCATCAGTATTTCTGCTATTTAATCTGTGAAAATGGTCAGACTGAAAAATCTATGGTTATTTGGCCCATTGTTTTTACCCTATTAAACCAGATGCACAGTGGCAGTTTCTTATCAGTCTTTTGGAACCTCCAGAGTTGTTGAAATTGAATATTAATGGTCCAGGGACTTCATCAGCTGAGCCTTTTCTGATTATTGTTTGTAAATTATCCATACCTTCTGATTTGAAATGTGCAACTTTATTCATTGTTGTTTAAATCCTGCTTAATATCTGCTGGGATGAAAAGTATTTTTTCTTCAATCACCACCTGCTTATTTCCCAAAATTAGAACAGTATTTACTGAAACACTTAAGTCTTCTATGTTAGAAATTTTACTATTTACATCAAATAGGAATACCTAAGGGGCCAAAGATTCATTGACCCCTGAATTGTCCATATGGATTTCAGGGCATTCCAAAAAGATGACAAGGGAAGAAAAGCACTTGTCAGAGGAAAGAGCATACATTTTATCCAAACGATGCAGGGAAGGGCGTAACTTACCCATAAGTAAATTTTACTGTTGTTAGGGAGGCAAGAGAACTATTTGGGAAATTAGCCTAAAAAGTCAGTTTAGAGAGGTGGTAGATTTGATCTCAGATGAGGATGTATTAATAACTTCTGCCTTCTCTTCGTTTTCTGTCTGGCATAGCAAATCATTCTGGTCTTCAAGGCCAGCTTCTTGACCATGGATAGTGACAATGACAATTCCTCCTCCTCCTTCCTTTGTGGGAGGGAGGCTACAGAGGTGCAGTGGCCATTGCGGTGGGGGTAGCTGGCAGGAAAGTGGCAGGAGGCAGCCAACAGTACAGTGATGAACCAACACTTTCTAATCCACTTTCTGTTCTAGAGGAAGCTGAGTTCTACAGGCCAGCCAAGGATTTCTGAACACGTACTAAATATGAGGCAGATGGAATATGCAATAAAATTTTCCTATAATGAGAATTACAGTGTTAACATTTCCAGTTAAATCTATGAAGTTAAATCTACTTTCTCCATGTAACAGAAAATTTAGAGTTGAAAGAGAAACTTAGAGAAAGGAAAACCAAGAGAAGTGTAGAGCCTAAATACAGTAGAATCATCTGTGGAAAGTCCCAAGGGATGGCAAGGAAGCAGTGACATTGCCAGTGTTCCCTAGGCTTCGGGATGTCAGATGTCAGCTGAGACTACCGAGTGATGTTTTAGCATTTGTAGAACTGTAACTGTTTTACAGAAGGAGAAAAATTCATTTGTCTGGGGAAACTGAAGTTTGGGTTGAATTCATAGGTTAGATTTAAGGAGGCTCTGGTATACTAAACATGTCTCTGTGCCTCAGGTGGTATTTTGTGCAGTGTTCCCTGTGGATCATGTACTAGTTCTATGAAGGACAATGTAAGTTGCCTTGCTGACCTTTTCCTGACTGCAAGGTGATGCAGTCATAAGTATATGGATATTCAACTGGATGTCTTATTTAGAACATGCAATTGTCTGAGCTGAAGTTGCCTCCAACAAGCTGCACTTGTTACTTTCCCTGGTGACTTGGTTTAGGGACATTTTACAGTGGCATCAAAAGGACAATCCTAGGCATACTCTGCAATGGGCAACTGTACAACTTAAGCAAAAAGTAAGGTGGTTTTTTTTTCAGATTCAGAATGAATGATGAAATTAGAAAAAAGGATTTACTGAGTTGCAAGTTATATAGCTGGAGGTCTGCAATGTCACACTTGATTCATTAATGCAGCTAGGATATGAAAGAATGGGTAGATAAAAATGTGCTAAATTAACAAGGGGCAGTCTGTCAGTTAAATCTATTTTATTTACTCAAATTCAGGACTCTCCTCCCGGTTAAGGGAATTTGAAAGCCTGGTATGTGAATTTGAATTCCTAGCATGTGAACAGATAATCTTGGGACAAGGGACTTTGTGGGGCAGTGTAATAGTATGGTGTTTTTTACTAGGAAAGCATCAGCTGCTCTATAGTAACTAAATAACATATTTTAAATAGGTCCAGAAACTTTGAAAGTTTGACTTTGGTTTTAAATTCTCTGGAAATTGGATAAATATGGCAAACTTGTATCTTTCAGTCACTTACGTTCTGTCAAATCTACGAAATGGTACATAAACAAAGTAATCATTATAAGCCCTCCGAACTTTAAAAACTGTGTATCTGTGGAAATATAGATTTACTGAATGTATGTGAAGTTATCTGGGAGACACTTCTCCATGGAAAAAATTTAACTGAAGTTTCTCAATAAAACTGCTGAGACTTTGTTTCAAGGAATGCTTTCCTACTGCTTTATATGTGAAGACTGCAGAAGAATGTAATTCTAGACCAAGTTTATTTTTTTAACCTGGAACTGAAAGGTAAAGGATGAAAATATCGCATTTGAAAAGTCTGATAGGAGGATAATAGATTAAAGAGAGCTTCTCAATTATCCGAACAACATGGTCTTAACTTTTATATTCCATACATTAACACTGGCAGAAAGTGAAGTTATAAAACATTGACTACAAAGGGAAAAAAAAAATAAAAAGAACACCTACACTGGAGAATACTGTGAAAAGAAAATCTGATAATGTTGTATTGTTGAATTCTTCTCTGAGCTGAAAAAAAAAGGAGTATTTGTTTTCACTACAGAATTTCAGGTTTACATGTGAACCAAATGCAAGAGTTTTAGCAATTAGAGATTTCATGAGAGGATAATATGCTGGCCAGTTGTCCATTTTTTCTTTTTTTCTTTTTTTTTTCTTTTTTTCCTTTTAATAGCCATACCTATTAACTAGAGATCCCTGAAGGTAATTAAACACTTGGAAATGTGCTGGAGCTATATAAATGGGAAATTACTCCAGTAGTTGCAACAATAATTACATTTAAAATATAACCACAGCTTATTAACTTGCTGGGAATAACTAATCTCTACAACTACTAAATTCATCACAGGATCATTTGATGACTGATCATCAGAATCAATACCATTTTACTGACGAGAATCCATACATCATAATACTGAAGAAAGACATTTGTTATTTTCAGCAAGATGATGTTGTGTGGATTTTTCTTTCATCCTTCCTTCTGCAACATTTATATCTGACTGTTTCCAAGACCAGTGTCCTGCAGCAAATGTTGCCAGCAATACTGAATACTTTCAATTAGTAGTTCTCTACTTCTCTGGTAGCTAAGCAACTGACCTGTGGTGAAGAATACATAATGATCTTCTGCATATCCACCTTAGAGTATCAGACAGAGCATAGGCTTCAAAACATGGATTTATTCACCCGTATTGATGACTTTGGCTTAGCCTTTTGTGAATTATGAAGAAGTGTGTTTACTGTGTGTTTGATGTAAATAAGTCAAGCACAGAAATAAGAGGTTGTATATGTTGCTTTATCTTTCCCCTTTCATTGATAATTATCATGCTGCTAGCAAGCAGACATTCAGAATTCTGTAAAATAAAGATAAATATGGATGTGATGTCATCAATATACAAACCATCATAATTAACTACGAACAAAATATTTTGGGTTTTTTTTTTTAACTATTGTGAGTAATACGGTCTTGTTAATAAAGCAGAGTTTATGTAATGGGGATCCGAGAAAAAGCAGCAGCTGGCACACACTTAATCCACATAAAATAGAGAGGCTGCTAGTTGTCAGGGGGATGGTAGCATGAAAAAATAGCTGAAAGAATAACCTTATCCATTATGAGGCTTTCCAATACATTAAGTGAACCTGTACCTCAGAGATGGTCTGGACTTATAGTTGTTATAAGAATCCCAAATTCTAGCAAATGCCTGAGAAATTATCTCCCTTCAGCTTTGTTTGGTCAGAGGACTATGCTTATTCTGGTCCAGTGAAGCTTTCACAGTCGTAAACCCTTTATGTATCACCTGTGGGAGACTGCACAATGCAAGGAGGATCGGGATGATCTCACAGATGAAGCAAACTAACAGAAACTCCTTAAACACACTGGCCAAAAACCTCACAAAGAATGTACAAGAAGCAGCATAAAACCAACATTTTAGATTATTGGGATTACATTACAATGATCTACATAGGAAACAAGGACACTTTGGCCAACAGAGATAATCCATTTGCAAGCACACCAAAGTTAAAGGTGAAGCTAGTCATCAAAAATCAGTTTGGTTTAGCAGTAGATTTTTCACAGCACCAGTTTAAAGAGTGTTTGGGTTAAAGTACAGTTCAGACCATTCTCCAAGATAAAGAACACATGGCAATAACTGAAATGATTGGGAAGTGTCTCAGATGCTTGAGTAGTGAAAAGTATTCATCTTGTATACAGTGCTTCAACAGCTCTCCTTTTTCAGTTAGCTCAAGTCCT
>WAAD01004585.1:3988-35061 GCA_013389945.1 Fregata magnificens
AGTATTGCTTAGAAAAGGTGTCATCTTTATTTCTTACCTCGCTGTCCCAGAGTTGGCATATGCAAGCACCGTCGGAGTTTCCTACCCACAAAATGCAGCAACATGAAGACCAAAGGTCCCTGTTCAGTAACATCTTCCAGAGTGTGGATGTTCACTTCTGTATGTTCTCTGCAGCACCAAGGCATGAGTAGAATCGAATGTGCAGGGAAGAGTAATAATACATATGTATGTTCTAGGCAGTGTCTGAATTCATGATGCATTGAGGAGAATTACAGAGAAATATAGAGGATCAGTTTCCTTGGTGTCTTCTGCTTATTTTGGCCAGTTCCCAATGAAAAAAAAGCTGCCATTTGCTTGTGTTAATAGGCCAGTGACTGTTGTTTACAGATGCTTTGTGAGACTTGAACAGGCGGATTGTACTGATGAGTTTGGCCCTTAAGGTACATAGAAGTATTATGCTGGGTGCTACATTATGTATTTTTCTATGTGATAGTGAATTATTATTCATTATAAGTCAAGACATAGTTTTAAGCAAAGAAAAAACTTTCTGCCTATGCCTCATTACCCATAATGATACAGAACATGAATGCCCATATTGAATCTTCTGTTACTAAACTCAAGAGCGCTGGAGACCTCCTCCTGCTCCTCTTCCTTTCAGACACAAGTCAAGTGGATACGACATCTTCCTGAGAAGCAGATGGTGTGATTTGAATCCTATTAGATGGAGGGGGAGCCAAACTTCTCTCTTGGCTCTTCTTCCCCTCCTCAGTGGTTTTGCAGAGAGCTCTGAGATCACTTATTGGGTCTGCCCCTGTAGCAAATTACAGAAAAGCCTCTCTGCCCTGAAAAGTACCTAGAGTAGCTAGGTACGGCTCTGCTCAGCACCATCAGGGCTTGAGCTGTTCTCTGCATTCCCAAAGGAGATCCAGTGGGGGAGGGGAAAATGAATAGGGATAGGAGGCAGAGAGCAGAAAGAGAGATCCCACCCAAAATTTTAATTGGTGCAGTTCCTGATCCAGGTTACCACATAGCTACTGGGGTGAATGCTTGTGCTGAGACAGTGAAGAGATGATGTAGGAAAAAGAGGGTGGGGCTGATTTTTTTCAGCCCATGCCAGGTTCAAGCAGCTGTGAAAATGTGGCCCACCCTTGCCTGTAAGGAAGCATGTATTGCCATTCCCTCTCCAATGCAACGCTGTCTTCAATGTCTTCAAGCCTGTTCCTTGTATTTTAGAAGGTACCACCAACTCGGAAGGAAGTAAATGTTCTTACTGTAATACAGAGTCATGGTCGTTCAATGTACAGCTTTGAGAAGTACAATGCATCATGAATAAAGAAAGTGGAGGATTTATTCTGAAAGTTACGGCACATGGTTAATCTGTTTTGCCACTGATGATATCCATGAATCTGTTTGTCTGTTTTGGCTAATCTGCGTAGGCGTTTGTATTATGAACATCACTGTGCTGTCTGAGTGCTTACATATCTGTTAGGGAAGAAACATCTTTAAATTAATTAGTTCAATTTATGGCATGAATGAGTTTAGGATTTATTATACGATGGATGCTTATTTAAGAGAGACTTAATTATTCATTTCTACGTTTGGGTAAGAGTAACGTAGCCTCAGCAGAAATACATTCCTGTTAAGTTTATAGGTATTAGTTTCTTCCACTGAGCTGTATAAAAGTCTGATGAAAGAAAAATCTAATGCAGACACAGTAAATTACTCTGGTCCCACCTCACACTGGGATTGAGCTCAGAAATGATTAATGTGCTATAGATTTCTATAGCAGGTCAGAAGAAGCAAAGAAAATGATCCACTCACTCTCACCAGGACACAACAGCTCTAGTGTTTAATATGTTCATCCACGCTTTGTCTGTCTGAGGGGTACAAAACAAGAAACCAAGAAGGCATTTGTCTTTATTCTGTGTAAAGGAGGGAGAGGATGACAATTAAATTACATAATGGAAAGGCTAAACCTCTGCAATTTGTATTTGATCTAAACCCAACTATTATCTAAGCAAAATGGATCAAATTCTACTTTTGGTGATGTTATTACTATCCTGTATTGTTAACTAGGCAGCATGAGTGCATCTGAAGAACCTTTGTGGGTATCTGTTTCATTGGGTGTATAGAACACAATGTTATTGATGAAGAGAAAATGACGAGAATTAAATGGGTGGTGTTTGGGACGAAGAGACTGTTTTCTGTTTCCTCCACACTTCAATTCATGATCTCTCCCTCCTGCTGCCTTGGGTGCATTTTCTATAAGAAGTTGCTTAGCCTGGATTTTGAAGCAGAACTAGCTTTTCACTTCTAAATTCATGTGCTTTGCTTCAGGACATACCTGGGATACACTCTGTGCTGGGAGAATTGGAAGTGTTCTCGCGCCTGTGTGGCAGTCCTTCTACGGCAAATGGAGACTTCAGTTTCTGTTGTGCTTTCTTTTTTTCCATCTACTGAGTGGTTGACTATAGGGGAAGTTAATGTACTATAAGGTTGTGTGGGAAAGAACAACAGCTTATTCTGGGGATATGCTCTTCGTGCTTACAAAACCTATAAGGTAGGTTACTCTGATAATAACAGCTGGATGGGTTTTCCTGAGGAATTAGTTGTGTTGTATGCAGACAGGACTTTAATTCACTTGACAGAGAGCCACAACTGAAATGTGCTTTGGGAAATATTGGAAGAAACAATAACCGCTCTTTTCTGGGGGGGGGGGGGGGNAGCTGAGATACATTAGGCTATCTAGGCGGTCATTAGTTGTGCAGGTTTGTTGGAATGGTTTAAAGTATATGTCAGTCACTGCCTCTTGTGCATGATTTTCTCTCTATTCGTAATGATCCCGCTCCCCGTGCCCAACGTGAATCAGGGGTGAGAAAAAGTCTGAAAGTAAAGTAAAGCTGTGTGTGAAGCGTAACAGAACTGAAGTACAAGGAAGACTGAAGTAGACTCAACTTGAAAAGCACTGCAAAGAGAATGGAGAACCCATTTGGCAAAGCTCACTTTCTCACAAATTCAAGCCCGTTCAGCAGCCAGGCTACAGCAAAGCAGGGAATCTCCAGAGCTTCTGTCCTGTGTATTCATGTCTGTGCTCGAGAGGCTGCCAACATCAATATTGATTGTGCTGTCCATTCCAAAATACACTGTATATGTCACAGTTTTGTGCCAGTCGAATCAGCTAGTATTGAATATAGGGCAAGTGCCAGAGCTCAGTGGCAAGATTGTGAGGGAGGATTGTTAGTTTCTCTCAAATATTTTCTACAACAGAAAGATAGTCTCCTTGACCAATACATGTTAGGGAGTGATGGGAAGGAATTTGATTTTCAGGGGTTGTTAGTATTTTGGATGAAAATCCACAGAATTTTTCATTTTGTCATAAGATGCCCTTCAAAAAAACCCCCACCTCCCCAAACCCAGATTTTTTTATATGCTCTATTTTACATGCCTAGTTTTATTCAAACAATTAAACATAATGTTTCAAATAACAAAGTTAAGACAAATGCAAAATATATCAAAGGTAGATCTTTGGGAGATGTAATCTGCTAGTCTATTGGTGTTTTGTTAATATACACCTGAAAATCTGCACCGACACTATAAATAAATGACAATAATATACAGCATATCATCAAAGCTTAGTTACTTCCTCATAATGGATGAGATTTGAGGATGTGTTTTGGTTAACGTTCTTATCATATTCTTTATGTGTATATGATTATACCAGGCAGCCAAGCTTACATGTGGAAAAGGTTGAGTCTGCATTTTTAGCCTGGGGATCCCTCGAGTTCTGTGAGATGCTAACAGATGAAGATTTTGCCAGCTTTTTCAAATTTGTAAGGAAAGTAATTAATTCCTTTTGCTAGTGAAAAGACACCAGAATGTCACTGTTGATGCTTAGAAATCAAAACTAGGCATAGTCAGGCTAGCAATAATGTTCTTAAATGGTGGGAATTAGCTGGTAGATATCCAGTTGCTTCTTGGTCATGTGAAATCCTTAAATTGGAACTGGATATCTTTGTAAAAGTTTAGGCTACTGTCGGTATACAGATTCTGAGTCTAACATTGAAAATACCAAAATTTAACGTTACAGGTGATCATCTTTCAGTCAAGTTTTTACTAGCAGGGCAACTGCTACCTTACTTTTTTAAATATGCAAGACATAAGTGTCATAACAGAGCCTTATAACAATAAGGTAAACTTTATTTTAAAGTTGCAGACAGTAGTGTTCCTGCATGATGAGGCAGACAATTTTGAAAATAATTTTAAAAGGTCGTTTTTTCCCTTTTTGTGCATGGGAAATATGCCAGCTTTGTCAGTACTCATAGATTGATAGACTTCACAGTCAGAGTGGTCTGTCTGATTTCCTGCATTACCCTTTGACAGGAGGAGCTGAATTCTACAACTTTTCTGGTATCATTATGTATTTGTTTGTTTATATTGCAATTTTATCGGAGATCTCAGGTCAGGAGTGGAGCTTCTTCATGCTGGACAAAAAGAAAAAAAAAAAAAAAGAAAAAACAAAGCCAGAATGCCCAAGATTTGGTATGAGTCTCTATTTCTAGTACGGTAATTACTTTTTTCCGTTGAATGAGCAGTCACTGTTTTGGCTTCAACCCTATGGCTTTTTATTGTGGCTCTCACAGCTGCTGTAGCTTTTTTGTTTCCCAGGATCATACTCCGGTTTTCAAGACATTTCCTTATGGTTCAACGTGTGTCTGCTTTTGAGTTTGAGTTGGTTTATATCAAATTGCCCCCATTCTTTTAATGTAGGATAGCCCAAATCTGATTGAAATGACCCTAATTTTCCATTGCTTGTCATTTGAATGTTACTTCCAGTCATCACAGTGGCTGAAGTCTACCTCTAACTTTATTTGGAAAGAGTTTATGACTATCTGGCTTCCTTTGTTTCCTCTGTTTTAGGAAAGATAGTGCTACTCACTCTTTTTTTTTCCCTTTCAGAATAAAATTTATTTCTTTATTTCATTCATTGCTTTTGACATCGCAGAAATTTCTCAATCTTCTGTAACCTAAAAGATTAATGATTTTTCTGTCTACTATTAATAATAAAACAAGGCGATCAAGTGCAGCTGTCTTCAGAGTCTTTCACAGAAGTGCATAAAGCTACACGTGTCTCTATTTCCCCCCAATGTTCCATCCTATTTAACCCTTTCTAAATTTGTGGCATATTGTGGCACGTTTTACCTTTCTGCTTCCAGTTTTTTAATAGGGCTGCCTTAGTCTGTGACTAACCTGTGTATGAGAGTACATATTTTCTATCTTGATTGTCTGTGTGTATGTGTAAGAGAGAGAAGCAATGCTGCAATCTGTTCACTGGCATTTCTTACAGTCATAGTGTTGTGGTTTAACCCCAGCTGGCAACTAAGCACCGCGCAGCCGCTCGCTCACCCTCCCTGGTGGGATGGGGGAGAGAATCAGAAGGGTAAAAGTGAGAAAACTCGTGGGTTGAGATAAAGACGGTTTAATAGGGAAAGCAAAGGCCGTGCGTGCAAGCAAAGCAAAACAAGGAATCCATTCACTCCTTCCCATCGGCAGGCAGGTGCTCAGCCATCTCCAGGAAAGCAGGGCTCCATCATGCGTAACGATTCCTTGGGAAGACAAACGCCATCACTCTGAACATCCCCCCCCTTCCTTCTTCCCCCAGCTCTATATGCTGAGCATGATGTCATACGGTATGGAATATCCCTTGGGTCAGTTGGGGTCGGCTGTCCCGGCTGTGTCCCCTCCCAACCCCCTGTGCACCCCCAGCCTCCTCGCTGGTGGGGTGAGAGGCAGCAAAGGCCTTGGCTCTGTGTCAGCACTGCTCAGCAGTAACGAAAACATCCCTGGGTTATCAACACTGTTTCCAGCACAAATCCAAAACACAGCCCCATACTAGCTCCTGTGGAGAAAATTTATCTCAGGCAAAACCAGCACACATAGTGAAAGAAGGTAGCACCAGACTTCAGTGAAGCCCTGTTTTGTTAGAGCGCGTGTACCTCTGTGTAAGAAAACAGTAAATTTATTGAGAGAATAGCTCTGTATTTGATGCGTAATTCAAAAAAAAAAAAAAAAAAGAAAGAAAAAGCTGGGTGTAACATTTGGGAGAAGAAGGTTTGGGTGTGGATGTTTTTCTTTTGTCTTGGTGTTGGGTTTGGTTTTTTTTCCCTCCCCTTCATACTAAAGGAAAAGATGTGTCCCTGAGAAATGTTTTTGCACCAGTTCATGGTGAACTCCAACACCTGAGAGTCACACTTTCAGTTTGTAGAAACAGCCTCAACTCACATGCTTTCAAGGTTTGGTCAACTCTCCTCATCTGGCTGTCAGAATTTCAGCAAATCCATTCTGCAGGAACATTTAGCTTCTTTTTGAACACTGCAGTGCAATATATTCACTGTTCTGTCCTGTTTTATTTATTTTAAATAAATTCTCTTCTCATGCTTACGATAGGTTAGTCATCAACAGAAAACGATCTCTGTTTGTCGATCAAGAGTGTATGCTCCAGAGGAAAGGGAACCTGATGCTGTCATGTTATGTTTGTTTGTTGGGAAATATATGCCTTAGTTGTTATCAGATGTGATACTCAGGGTTGTGTTAGGATCCAGTCATTCACTTTGCCATACCAGATGATAAAGCCAAACGAGTATCTTTAAAAAATAAAAAGAAAGAGCCTTTTTCTTTTCTTTTTTCCAGTGCTCCTCCCAGGTAGCAGGCAGCTAGCAATTCAGATGACTTGAGTTTATGGATGGCTGCAGAAGCTGTCTGCATTCACACCCTGTATATATCCATCAGCCGCTCTGCAGCGTTTTACTGCAGCAGCAGGGGAACAGCTAATCAGGCCCATCCCGGTGGAGTGCTGCGACGGGATGGAGAGGGCTGGACTGTGTATTTGTGTAGGCTTGGAAATGCGCTGGAACAAGAAGGCTGTTTGGAACTCGAGCAGTCAGAGGCATATTACGTGAGTAACTGTGCCCAGCAAACACACGTATTAGAACCCTTGTAGGTTTAATAATGAAACTAAATGTACTTTACTACTTTTTGGTTGTTCTTGTGTATTTTAGGGGCAAAAAATGCTTATGGCAAAAACGAAGCACCCCTTAAAAAATTTTCAGACTGTACCTAATATGATCAGACTTTTCTTACATCACAGCAACTGAATATATAACAATGCTCTATGTTTTTTTCATCTCCAAATCACTTTCAAGTGTAGAATCAATCATCATGCCACTCTGCTGCTGTGTGTACTTTGCTCCAATTGCTAAAGAGAATATTGTAGTAAATAAACAATGTTAAGAGCTTGCTTAGCGTGTGAAAGGGGAGGCGGTCACACTTAAAAACAAAGAAGATTGTTTTAAGTAGAATTCGGTATTTCTTGGATTTATATGAATTTGACCGAGGAGATGAGAGCTCTCCAGACCACCCCCCAGATTCTTTCTGAAATTACCTAATTTTGACTGATGAGCTGAAATGAATAATGCTGATATATAAGGCAGCCAGCATAGAGTGACTCATGCTTTGGAAGCATATTTGTGTTGCACATACGTCCAGCCCTGTTCCTTCCCTCTTCCATGTCAAGCTTTTTTGCTACTCGTTCCAGAAAAGCTAAGCATGCTCTATGACAGACAGGTGAATATATATGGTGTTAATAAAAACAATATTTTAGCTATCAGTCTTCTGAGCTGGAGAGATACCTGTAGCGGCTCAGTGCTCAGAGTTACCTTCAAAGTTTATCATGCCATCTACGGAAAAACAAGTTTCAAGATCACAGCTGTGTGATCAGCCCGTAAAACTGTGTGGCCAAAAATTTTGTATAAGAGATCAGAGACCTTTCTCCTTCATTGCTTTCGTCGGTGCTACCACTTCACTTGCCTCTAGGGCCAGCAGAGTCCAGTCCAACCTGTCCAGGAGACCTGACCTGGGAGCAGGTGTGTGTGCGTATCTCTACATCTTAACTGCTCTTTGCCTGCAGCCTTAAGGCATCCCCCAACACATTTCGCATCTCAACAGCCCTTAACCCTCAACATCTTTTGCCCTCCCGCACAGGTTTTATCTGTAGCATTTTATACCCAAACTTCTACTCATCTGCTCCTGCCCCACACCTTATTCCCAGCCTCATGCGGTTCGCTGACAAACTGATGCTCAGCCTCCTATCAGAACTTCTTTGCCATCCACTGCTGCCAAAGATGTCTTACGGTATTGGCACAGCTGCACAGTCTATGCTCTGCATGCCTCTCTCCTTATACAGTTTGTCTTGTTGCAAAGAGAAGAAATGTGTCTGCATTCAGAGGGCTGCTGCTTCATGCTGGTAAACTGCAGGTTGACCACCACTGCTATGTGTCTTCATGAGTGAGCTAATGGTAAAGTACACCAAAAAAAGTAGCAATGAGGCGAAGGTGTTTTGCAACCTTCAGCATAAAAGAGAGACCTGACAATTTAAATAACACATGGGAAGTAATCATGGATTAGAAGCACTTGGAGGATTTCTTCCTAGTGAACTGGAAATTTTAATCCATTGAGTGAAAAAACATAATGTTGTTGCCTGGCTAGAATGAACTGAAACTAGATTCTGATATATCCAGTGGGGGAATACTGGAATTGCCATAAACTGAGAGTGTTATTATGTTCTGAGCTTACTGACAGTAAGTTGTTGAGGTATGTCTATAGGATTGCATTGTAGCAACTGTCCCAACTTTCTGAAGATAAATTCTTCAGCTCAGTTTGCGCAGAACTACTGGATGGTTAAATCGTCAAACAAGTAAACTACAGTCTGGTTTGGATTTCTCTAAAAGCTAACGTTTTCTGGTTTTGAAATATAAAGTAGAAGGCAATCCATTGTCTAGCTGATGAGTACTATAGGTATAAATAATGTGTTCATCAGAATGTAAAAAAAATACGTGAAGAATTTGGAAGTGGCAGGATGGTGAAGAAAGGCAAGAATCTGTGAGTACACCTAAATAATAAATTAAATTTTCAGGAAATTCCTTCAAACTTTTCTTTCATTGACAGATACGTAGAAGACATGCAGCATTCTTTGGTTTTCTCTCTACAGCATCAGCAAATCATGAGCCAGCGTTTTTGCCAATGCTGTTGCTGCAGATGACCAATATATTCAGAAAGGAATCTGTTATGCTTAAGTTTAGGAGGAAGCATTGTAAATTCTCAGCCATGATTTTCTTGTTCTTTGTATAGAAGTAAATTAGGTGTTAATTCTTTAGTCCATATTCTGCTCTCATTTCTGTCACTTTTACATCTGTACAAATCTGCTAATTTCAGTTCAGGTACTCCTGATTTATACTGATATAGCTGAGAATATCGTCTGTCCCAGTGAGTGCAAAGTAAACAAAGAGAAATAGGTAATTAAAGATATCAAGGACATATAGGAGACAGAAATTCTAGTGATAATCCATCAAATGTGTCAGGACAGACAGTGAAAAATCATGGTATCTAGATGACAGCCAGAAGTGAAATAGCAGAATAGGAGTTGTTTTTCTAAAACATGTTGAAGAAATGCCAGTGTGAAAGATAGTAAATGAGAATACATTGGAGATGCCAATTGCAGAAAGCCAAAAAGCCAGGCTAAGGTCATAATAAGAGGAAATAAAAAAACCTGGGTGCGTATCCTGAAGATCAAGTTATAGATATTTGGATGAAAAAGGGAAAGAGACAGAAGAGAGTAACGGTAAACTGTCCTTTACTACAAAATTTAATGTGTGTGGCTGAAAACCAGTATGAAGTTGAGAGAAGTTTAACAGATCAGTGAGAGCAAAGGTTTTTTTTAGCCTGATTGAATGCAAAACCAAGAAGAAAATCTGAGCCAAGGTGAGGAAACATAGGTAATGAGAAATCTTTGAGGGAGTTGCATACTGAAGTTGAAGCAATAGAGACAGAACAAAAAGAACTGCTAACAATCCTCAGCAAACACTCATTCTGCTGCTGGAGTCGTCAGCAATCGCAGAGAAATCTTTACAGTGTTTGTAAAATGTAGAACCACTGAACCTTGCAGGAAGAAATAAAAGATATACAGGTAGTTGTGCAATTCTCTTTAATGTTAATACAAACCTTCAGGAGAAAAGCTGTAAAATTGAAGAGGCACTCAGAAGATGCTAAAGACCTTAAAATCCAGAATTATGAAGATTTATGATTACTGACTTTTTGCCTCCCCACCTTATTTTGAGATTTTGATGATTTTTTCAGGCACGAATTTTAGATTACCCATGGAGAACTAGATAAAATAAGATGTAAACCAGTAAGTGGAAGCAGTTTTGAATGAAGGCAAAAGGCTGCAGTTGAAAACATAATTGTACAGATATGGTAACCAGGAAAGCACACCACAGGGTCACACCTTATAGTGACAAAGAATCACACAGAATGTTGAATATGGTTATTTGAGATGTCTGAGGATGTTGACTTAGTGTGGGTTTTTCAAAAACGAGAGGCTCCATTTTTGTGGCCTGTTTGTAGATACGGGGAAGAGGGGATTCTACTGAGTGTAACACAGCCAAATAAAGCAGTACTGGATCGTGCAGGGATGTTGGTGTGGGGTGTATGTTTATTCATCCTTCTGAGCAGATGTGAGACTTACTGTGGCCATTCTCTTTAAGCTCTTCCCAGCTCTTGTCATGATTAATGACACTTGATTTTTGAAAGGGTAGTTACAGATGTATAATGATGCCTTCCAGCAAATTTCCGGATCTACCATTCTTTCTCAGAGGTGAACTATAGATGTAATCTCAGAGGAGGGTCTGCTATAAGGAAAAGAACAATTAAAAAATCCAGAACATGCTCTGTTGGCAGCTGGTTCTTGAGGTCCCTGCTTGCCCTCTTGCTATTGCGTTATACTTCACTTTCTGGATTCATCTCGCACTGCGTCAGACTTTCCCATTACTTTCTCTTCAGTTGGTATTATTGCTCAGCCCACAACAGTCCCGCTCACATGATCTAAATCTCTTAATCATCCAGTATTTAATCAGGATCTGTTTTGGTCCTCGAAGGTCTTAAAAGTAGTGTACAGTGAGCTCAGGGCATTTCTTCATTAGCATTTTAGTTTGCATCAAAGTATGCCTTGGAAGCAAGTCTCCCAGTTGTCTCCAGTTACTGGGCTGTTGGTCGCATTGCAGAGCGCGTGAAATGGTTTCCTTACTGATGAAAGGAGAAAACAGACATGCTTTAAGATGTGTGTACCTAATAACCAAGAGATCAGTTCAGGGGATCAGGCTGGAGCTAGTTTGAAGCAAAATGTGGACTTAATGTGCAGAGCAGGAGTTGGATCCTCAGCATGAATTATTCCATTCTGCAAATCCACTCCTCGGGCACCATGCTGCTTATTGATGCAGATGTCAGAATCTGTGCTGTAGGAGGCTTATTGCATATGTTCTTTCCTTCCATAACATACATCTGCAAACCTGCTTGTGCAAATTGCAACTGGTGAAGGGTCCAGTCCTTCCCCTGTCACATAACACAATGCTTTTCAGCCATCAGATGTTCTCAACCCGCTGTTAAGAAACAATACGTTAAACCGCCATTTGCATTTTATTAACTGATTGCAGTGTTCTAATATGAAAACAAGCGCATGCAGCCTCCAGACTGGTGCTAAGGAGTCAGTTTCCTTTTAAGCATCCACTGTAAAGCTGTGGCAGCCGTAGTGTCTCAGTATGGTTAACCATAATTTTCTGAGGACTAGACAAATTGGGAGATTTAGGAGAGCCTCACATAGGGCAGATTTTTCCAGTCCTCAAGCTAATATTAAAATTCTCTGGGGTGTTTTTCATTTGGCTGGGTTTTTGTCTCTTGATTTCACGTTGCAGTTTCCCTCGCAAACACTTCTCAAAATAATTTTGTGAAAATGAGTTCACCTCTGTTGAAATATTCTACCAGCTCATATTATGTTTGACTGAGCTGACAAATGGCTTGACAGCACTCCTGGAATCTGCCAAAATACAATTTCAGGAATGACAATGCCAAGCAAGGTAATAATCTAAACGGATTTTACTGCAGCTGAGCATTCACGTTCCTGACTTTCTTTAATTCAGTTAGAACCAGGCAAGTCCCCAGTTGTTTGTTTCTTAGTAACTGTGAAAGTTTCTGGTTTGTGTTTCCCTGTTAATACATGATTACAATTCGGATTTCGCAGTCAGCTTATAACAAATATAACACATCTTCAAATTGTTCCTTCGGTAATGGGGTGAACAATGGGAATGACCTTAATGTACTAAGAAGTAGCTTCAGTGCAGGAGATCCTGTGTTTTAATTAGCTGTTCAAACCCCATTGGATCTCCTAAAAAATAAGTAAGAGCTGCTCAGAAATCTCAAACATATATGAATTAGCAATTTCATAGTGTTTGTGGAGATGAAGTTTGTCTTGTGGATTTTGTAATGTTTATGTATGAAAGCTGTTTTAAAGGACCTACAAATAGACATTATAGTTTTAATGTAAAAACTATTCTATCTGCTGTTGTAATGACACTATATTGCTAGGGAACTTAGTATTTTAAATCTTGTGGATATTTTTGTGGATATATTTTTAAGATGCTCTGGCTTTTGGGGGTGTTTCAGAGTGTTTTCTGTAAGTTCCTCAACACCATCCAAACCCCACTGTGATTCTGGTTTATGCAACCAAGAGAAAAAGCCACCACCTGCTTTCCTAACCACTTCTGCAGTTGAAGAAATCACCTTCCTAGGACACAACGGGAGGGAATTTTGCCTTCAGTGGAAGCAGAAGGGAGCTAAAAATATTGGAAAAGATGATGCTTGGGCGATGTGAAGAAAATGCTAAATCTGTGTCTGTCTCCAACAACAAATATTTAATAAAGGTGAGATTCAACCATTTCAGGACACTTTTCTTAGAGGGTAGGTTTCAGTCTCATTCCTTTTGCTAAAATCTGTTAGGATGAACTCCTCTCTAAGCCCATTCTTGCATATATTGAAACAAATAGAAGTGTGACTCTAAATCTCAACTCTTGGCTTGGGCGAATAGATACTTACTAAAGAAAACTGCATTAATATTTTGCAAGTAAGACAACTTATTTTGCTGGAGATTCTCAGTTTTCCATGGCTTGTGACACTCACGAATAAAGTCAAGGCTTTAGCTTAGAAGCATGAAAAATTGCTTATGAAGAACACTTGAGGCGTATGTTCATTAATTAGGTCACTAAAGACAGAAAGAAAAAAAGTTGGGTTTGGTTTTTTTTTTCCCTGCAACTGGGTAGATTAGTTGTAAAGCATCTGCCTCAAACCTTTTCATAGTACAGTCCATAGAACCAGGAAAAGGGTTAGTTTAAAATGTGTATGGTGTTGAACAGAAGACAGAACAATGTTTTAAGAATAACAGATTGATGTTGAGTTTTACTCACTGTAATCTTAACAGACGTGTGAAATTCATAATAAATGTGTGTATGTGTGTCAGTGTTGGAGGGAGGGTTCAATTAGAGCATGTTTCCGGAGATCCTCGGCACATTTACTTAATTTTATATTCTGCAGATGCACCTGCTCTCTAAGATATATATTTATTCTGATTTTACATCTCTAAGGTTTGGAGATTAGTTACACTGCATGTTTGAACTATTTTCTCAGTTGTTAGAATTAAATAACTAGTTGTACTATACCTCAGGTGTAAAATTACAGCTGATCAAAATTCAAATGTTCCCTTGTGCCTTAAGAAGCCTTTATGACCTTCAGTACTCTTCAGATGTCTCTAAGTGCTGGTTTTTTCAGGTTCTGTTCTTTATTAAAATGTCATTTTGGTTTGCTTTTGACCCATTTTGTGATTTAATGCCTTTAACAGTGAGCAACTGTAGTGTCTAGAGATCAGGAACATACTTCTGTTTACAGCAGAACAGTTCAAAAATGCTTTTTCGAGATCTGGAAGCTATATATTCTCTCGAGCCGTGGGCACTTAGTTAGAAGATTCCTGCAGTTGTAAAATAGAGTTTTGCTACATCTTACTTTCTCATGTCATTGTTCATTCTATGCCGTGCCACGCTACATACTGACCTTTTATCACCAATGCACAGAGGCACATGTTCTGGCAAGTTCAAGAGTGCATTGTATCTCCCTACAGGAGACTCTTTCAGATGTCTCTCCTTGATCCAAGAAGGATGCTACTGTGAAAAATGAAAGGTTACTTAGTTTTCTCAATTTGGTCAGAAGAACTTAGCTTGAATGTTGCTTTATCATCACAATCACAGCTATGGAAGCTTAATACTATGTATTTCATATTTTTAATTTATCGTTTTCTGAGCAGCTCTGAGCATGCACCAGTAGTTGGCAATGTTCACACTGAATGTTGTTTCTGGAGTGCGTACTGTGTGAAATTCCCTGTGTACACAAGTAAGAATTTGAAATGATAAATCAAGAGCCAATGAAAGCATAAATAGAATGTTCAAAGTTTCTGAAATCATGTAACACCAGTGTATCACGTTTGAATCTGGAATGAATGGAAATATGGTCTGAGTATGGCTGGCATAATGGTGTTTGTTAGTGTATTGACTTGTAACTGATATAATGATGTAATAGCTGCGACAGTAGTTTTGGGGTGAATAGTTCTGGGCCTGGTGTATAGGGTAAGAGGGCTCACCGTCTCCCTCCTTGAGGGGAAGATACTAAGATGGTTGCGGTGGTCAAATGGAGTAAAATCCTTTTCCAGTAATAATGATGTTGCCTTTGGTTTGGACCCTTGCTAGCAAATACAGGTGTGCAAATTAAGCTATTAGATCGTCTTTTTCGTTGCAAATGCAAATGCACTCTAGTTTGACTTCTGTGGCTTAAAATGTTCAGCATGGATCTGAAGTTGCCTTTGGACAGTGTTCCGTGGACTTCTTGAGAACAAATTATGCACAAATTGGGCACGCAGGTGTTGTCTTCTGCTGAAATAAAATAGGATCAATGCATATGGAAATCTTTGTACTGTGGACGCTAACAGCCTTGGCATTTAAATCCCACTGGAGCCATTACTGCAGTTTAGCTGTCCTTTGCCTGAACCAGAATATTTTGTTTCTTTGGCCTTTTTATCTTTTTTCTTTTTTATTATTGATTATTTGAGCTAAATCTTTTGAAATACCATTCCAACAAAAACTGTTTCTCTCCAAAATACTATTGCTTCAACCAGATGGCAAGGAGCAATCACTTATGAAAGGTAACTTTTTGTTGCTGTTCATTTACAGCTGACACAAGAGATTAGTTTCTTAATATTCAGAATAATCTGTCTTATTTCATCAGTTTAATAGATTAACGAGGTACCATCAGTAAAATGTTACGTTCATGCACCTCCTATGATTTTTCAGGAAATGGGTAGAGATAACACGAGTCTGTCAGTAAGAAAACAGAGTCTCAAGGAACTGTACTTGAATCAACCAGCCCCAACTATTATGGAAAACCTCATCACGTGGTAACTTTTATAAACTGATCGAGGTATTTAAAATAACCTACTATATGTTCAAGTTGTTGGTGATAAACAAAGTGAGGAGTGCTTTCTTGAGGGAGGACAGGACATCTGTTTGCAGCAACTGCTGCAAGTATTTAGCTCTTTTGTTTCCATTAAGCTTGCTGTCAGTTTTGCGTAATGATTTTTGATGTTGTGTTCTTTTTTTTTAGAATGGGTAAAATGCCAGAGACAATTAACCAAATGATAGTATAAACTGGTATGGAAACCACACATTTGTAATGGTTCACAGGGTTTCTGATCTGAAAATGTGTACAACTGTCTCCCATAGTCTGCAACTGGTTATTTCATCGACTAGTTGACCATGACTGCTTTTTCCTGATGCAGTTCTAAGAAATTTCAAATACTGGCTAAAACTGGCTAAAGGGCTGCAAAGTCGTCCTTTTCAACAGCAACATGGCTAGTTTGATTTCACCTTTCGCAAAGGTTTTCCTCAACAATACTTGGAGCAAGATTTTCCTTGAAGCTACAGATGAAATACAAACAAATGCATGTGTGCTCCCAGGGGCAGTTCATTGCTCATAATTCAATATAACTTATACAGTCTCTTTCCAGTCATTAGTTATGCATTTGAAGAAGTAATTTTTAAGACTTAGGACATAGTAACTAGTTTAACTGTCTCTATAGATGTCAGAAAATTGTGTCACTAAATATCAAAGTTAGATAAGTTGATTTTATTCAAGTGCTATTTGTTCCCTTGTACGTTTTTACCACTGGGATTTGTGTATCTGAGTGGAATATCAGTATGATTTGATGCATAACTTTTATTTTTAACTTTGATGTTAGGAGAATTATCGCTTTATCTCATAATGAGATTATTCCCATTATGGTAAATTTAAAAAAAAAAAATCACATGACTCAAAACAGATTTCTGAAGACTTCTTGTAAATAAACCAAGAAATAACTCTATATATTTAACCATTATGCAAATTGTTATTCACTGTAAAGCAGTTCTCATATGTGAAAGCAGTGGTAGCATTAGGATTCTTTTATCTGAATGTTGTTCTCCAGATACAAATCCCAAATGTTCAGCTAAAAAGGGCCAATGAATCTGTCACAAACAGCTACTGCAAATGTAGTCTCAGAGCAACAGGGATACTGAAAGTGAAGTAACAGTGCCAATGGCTTTATAACCTTCAAGCCTAATGTGTTTCACTTTCAAGCTCCCTAAAAACAATTGCTTTGTAAGTATGTAATTTGAGTCTTTGAATTAAAATTAAGACGTGGGAAGAGTTTAGTAGCTCTCCTTTCAAGGTATGTTTTAAATATTACCCCTATTGAGCATATGATTTCTTAACAATACTATTCTCTATATAGAGAGAACCTGCAGGGGGCCATTCTTCACCAACGTTCACAACAATAATCCTAGGTAAAGGCACAGTGGTTTTGATAAATGGAAAACAAGGAAATGATCATGTGAGAAAACAACACTAGGCCGGGTTCTCAACTTGTGAAGCTTCAATTCACACAGCGGACACTCGTGTTATTTTTGTGCGTTAGTTGGAACCTTATAAGGATCACTAGATTCAGTGAGTTAGCCTGTCTTCCCAGTTGCTAATTCATGCGGAGTGTTAGTTCAGAGATCAGAAATAATGCTGCTTTAAGGAATTCCATCTGGAAGGAGGGGGAGTAGATTTCTGTAATCTCTGGCGCTGCTTCTTGCTTCCTGCTCGACTAGGTGCTACTCAGTTTGTAAAAGTGGGAGTTAACGATCCCCAGAGCTGCTTCCATCTGTGCTGAAGCTGCTGCACCATTTAAGTAGCTCTTCACGGGTCAAACGGAGGACCAGCACAAAGATCATAGGGAAGAGGGCATGTGCATTTTCTAATTAAGAAGTAAAAACCCCATTGGTCTTGACTGTATTTTCCCAGTCTTCTGAAAACAGTGTAACGCCATTGACTTGAGTGTGTTCCGTGGCAGACTTTTGTTTTCTAACTGGGTTATACAAGTTCCATGGCAGACAGTACAAGTGCCAAGTATTATTTTATGAGAGGGACCTCTCAAGCTTATTTTACTGAAATATGCTTGTTCTCTGGCCTCCCATGAGGGCACTCAGCTTTGCCACCCTGTACCAGCCTGCTTGGGCTTGGCTCCTTGGGTGGGAACTCCTTGGTAAGGAGCCCACAAACAGCTGCTGCGATCTGGACCTCTTGCTGCGTTTGCACCCTGTGGAGCTTCAGTCCTCTTCGTCCCGGAATACTGGTGCCGTCCTCTTTTACTTGTCTGCTGTTTGCCACCCACACCTTCCCTCCCACACAGCGCTGTTTCTGAATAAGTGATTTTGAATTTAATCTACTGTCTAATACTGGGAACCCTGACCGAAGTTCAGAAGCTGAATCAACCACGTTTGTTGTGGGAGATGGATGGGGAGTTCTGGTTAAGTAGAGATTTGCATAAACATGCTGTAGGCATCAGAGTCTAATCAGAGAGTAACCAGAGAAATTAGAAACTCTCAAGAGTCTGGGACCAAATGCTGGAGAGAGTAGGACCTTGCATGTTTATTTAGGAGTCAGTAACTATTGCCTTTCCTTGCAGTTTGTCCCAGGATCTGATTGCCTGAGGAAATTGTTCCAGCTGAGATGGTAAATCATCACTGCAACACTTCTCATCCTCAGGCCTTGTTAGAAGTATTGCACTGCCTGTCTTCCCTCCATCCTAATTCCTCCCTCCCCTTGCTGCCTCTCTGATAGCCACAGTGGAGGCCCTTTGCAAAGGTCATGGAAGGGGAACTTGTGACTGGAGGAAGAAATGCATTGAACATGATACTGCAGTGCCTCTAGGACAGTTCTGTGTGTGTGAGGCACCGTAGGTGGTGGGTATGTGTTGTTAATTTACAACATGAGCAACCAAGTAGGGTTCTGTTTTTCAGTCTAGTCTTGGAGTTGTAGCATCTGTGACAGTACGGCACATCCACCGCCACAAGGATCACTGAGCCCATACCTTGGGGGGCTCCTGAATTTTACCTTTTGGGGCTTATGAGAGCTTTACAGCTTGCAGCATAACCTGCTGTGGCTGGTGGGACATACTAAAGCACGAAAAACTCGACGAGAGTAAAGTTAGAAAGGATTATTTAACTCTAGGCAGGGATAAGAGGCTTTTTTTTTAGCACATGCTAATGAGAGGAAGAGTTCAGGCAGAAGTGATAATGTATTTCTAAACTTAGTCTACTGAAAGGGCCAGCAAAGAATAATCAAACCAAGGCTTTTTTTTTTCAGTTTTCAGTATTTCAGCACAAGCTGGCATAGACAGTTGTGTGATTGTTCCAGCCACCCAAATATATCAGCTGTGTATGCTGGCACAGTGCTGTGCTAAAGCAGCTATATAGCTTCTGGCTCACAGCTGGCCCTCGTTCATCCTGCTTGAAGCACAAGCAGAGTAAATGAGCATCTGTTTGCCCTCGTCATGGTAGACATACCCTCTGGCTTCATTCTTATGGATAAACAAAGAGTGGTTTGGGGGTTTTTAAGAAACATTTTTAATTCTTACTATATTTGTCTTTTTGGTAAAAAACAAAACAAAACACAAAAAACCCAGTAGAGCAGCTGGAAGATTTCTGTGTAAAAGGCCATATGATTGAGTTCTAAAGAATGAGGATTCCTATTCCGGCTGACATGGACTCAGTGGTAAGTTATTTTTCAATTCTTTTTCAACTTTTTCTTATTTCATTTCTGAAATTTTTGCTACCCCAATGTATCATTATGACTGTGGGTAAAGGAAGCCTATGCTGAGAGTCTTGCCTACCACTTACTTAGTACTGCTTATGGAAACTCCCGTAAAACAGGAGTGGCAAATCTTATTTCCTAATATAGCGCAAAAAACCACAACAACCAACCAAAAATACTTTTAATTTATGAAAATAAGAAGACAATGGGCCACGTTAAGCAGAAGAAATTATTTTGTGTGATACTGGTAGCTGAAGAAAAAGTACAGGTGCTGAGAATTTGAGTCTTACGGGACATCAAGTTTGTAATACATGGTCAAGGATTTTTTTCTATGCTGTACGTATCACAGGACTCATTTGGATCTGTATTTATGTATTTTATACTGCTATTAATAAACAGGTATTAATGCATTTAGCGTTATATACGAGTCCATTGTGAGCCCTTTATACCAGCCTTGCTTTCATTCTAGGCTAAAGCATTTCATTATGTTTTTATTAATGACTTAGCTACAGTATTCTAGGCAGGTCCTGACATCCTCAGACCTTTCATTACATGTGGTACTACTGCAGTCTGGAGTGGTTTCTTTCCATTTCACCACTTCATGTTGCTAGCTCTTTAAGTAAACCCCTACACTCCTGGCCTTTCTGGGAAATGTTTCACTAAACTTTTCAAATGTTTCCCCTACCAAATTTAAAATGAAATATCCACAGCACAGGCACTACTAATTCACTAAGCAAAAGGATCGTGTTTGGATGCATATTCTCTGATTCCCAGGAGAGCGAGCGAGCTCAGAGGTGGTTAGAGATGTCTTGATGTGCTTAGGAGTTTGGAGTCAGCTCTTGACACTAATGGAGACTCCGGGTACTCGCTACTATTGGGAAATCTTTATTCACTGAAGTATTCGGTGGGCAAAATATTTTCGTTTCCTCTTAAAAAAATAAATATATAATGTGTAATTTGCTGACACAAACTATTTGCTCAAAACAGGCAATAGGCCTTGGGGAGATATTTATGATACAGGCTAGATTGACTTTAGCAAGCAGCAGCTGGTGCTTTCACACTGCTCGGTGGTGGAATGATCTTCCGTGCTGCAAGGTAGAGAGGCAGAAAATACAGCTGCATCTTTCTGGAGCTAATTTTAAAAAAGCAATGAGCTGGTAATTACCACTTTTCCCAGCTGGTCTTTATGAGGGTAAAAGGTTTAATCATAGATCGAGGATGGAAGGGGAAAATACTAAGCAGGCTGCAAACCAGTGTTAATAAATGCCCCTCCTGGAGATATTTAGAAATTTAAGCTCTTGTTGGCTGGGAGGAGCTGGGAATGAAGATTACCTCCAAAAGGTTATCTGATAGTCCTTAGGGTTATGCCCTTTGTATATGAGTTTCCTCAGGAAGGATCTGTGATGAGGGTTTCGTGATGGCTGTGTACCCTGCGGGCTCATCCGGTTCAGTGTGATCTTCCCAGGCCTTGGGGGAGGAAACTGAACTGAGCTCGTTCTGAAAGGTGCGAAATAAGGGGGATTTTCTGTGGAGTTTTTTCAGTCAGCATCTCATTTCTGCTTGATTCATACAAATAACTTATCAGCTTGATTAATGCAACAAAATATAAATATTTATGCACCAATTTAGCTAATGTTTGTCTCTATTTATAAACAACAGCATCTTGCAAGAGCTTCTGTTTGACAAGTAAATAAAGTAAGTATAGAGAGTGCCTGTGTGTTAAATCAACCATGCTTCATCAACTCTTCCAAAATATCAAGTCTTAGGTAGTAACTAAACCAAAAAGTGACAATAGAGTAGGTTTGGTGGGAATAACTCAAATACTTAAACTTCAGGAGAACAAGAAGCTGTTGTCTACTTTCTTAATTGGTGGGGGAAAAGAGGATAAATCTGTTTGTTTTTACCATTAATATCGGTTTTTAAAGTGTACTGTTATTGTACTGATATGGAAGGTAATAGAACGGAAGAGCCGCCACATGTTAATGTACTGGTCTTAGGGTCAATTTCTATTTGCTAACTTTTCTGATATGATTAACAGAAAATTGTGTCAGACCCAGGTCTAGTTCAGGATTGACTTTTGCAATCATCAGAACCCAGTGTATGAATTCTGATGAATCTATGGGTTCTGATGAATGAGATTTTTGATAGTTCTGCCTGTAAGAAAGTGAGAAAGCTTTTGTGAGCTTTTAAACTAGCACTTTTTAATATGCCCTTTGCATACTTAGTTTGACATATGATTATTCTCTTGATTGACTTTGTTGATGGCATATCAATCTAAGTTGGCTAGATTTGACACGTATGTATTGAATGGTAAAAGAATATTTTGCTCTTATTAGGAAACAATAATTTATTATGCATGATACGGCAAAATGGATTTAAATCACTTCAAAACGTGTTTCATCTCATCTCTTGGTTGCTCAAATCAAAATAATAAAAATGCAATAAAGAACTGAGACCCAACTCCAGCAATTTATATTTGCTTTTCTAAAATTTTTTCATTTGTTATGATCATAACTTATTTCTCAGTTAAATTTCCTGAGAGTAAAATCTTGAAGTAGGATTCCATGATGCTAAGTGACAAACAGATACAGAACTGAGAAGACAGCTTCTGTCCCAAGTCTTGCAATTGAATTAGGTCAGGGGATGTCAAAAGTGAGCTGTTCTCTGCGTGAGGGACTGTCTCGGGTTACCTGCCTTGCTATCCCAGCTGGATGCCTATCCTAGGCGGGCAGTAGGCGTTATAAGGAGGCAGAAAGGAATCTTGCCAAAGGCCTCATCCTGCACCCAGTGAGAACAAAACAGAACTCAAGATTTCCTCAAGAATTGGGTTGGGGCCGGTTTTACAGGAGTCAGATTTCTTTTCCTGGAAGTGGAAGCAGAGTATTTACCTGTGACGTGAGACTCTGAGTCCATCAGGGACCTGGAGTCACTGGACTTGCAGTAAAGCTCCTACCATCCCCTGCAGTGTCTTTGTGCTCTGTGAGAGGGACACGCAACTTCTAGAGTTTGGGGTTCACGTTTATTCCCGACTGTGTGCAGAGGCCAAGCAAATACATCACATTTATATAATGCTGGGTTGAGCTAAGGGAGTCAGATCCAGTCTTGGTTTGTGGTATCAATTTTTCTCTTTTTGTGCATGATTTTAGGTGTGCAGAGTCCCTTCAGTTAATTAAAAGATTGACTTAGTCATATGCAGCCACTGAACCACGGGCAAAACCTTTGAAGTGTGAATTCTGTGCCAGAAGAAAGATATTTTTGAATATTTGTTCATCAAAAATATTTCTCAGTTGCTGTCACCTGTTGTACTGAAGTGGATCCATGGCTGGTTTTGCCTTCCCTTCAAAATCCATCAAATAAATAGTTTTTAAAGTCGGTGAAAAAAAAAAATATTAATTCTCTCATATCAGGTATGTAACAGATAAGTATGTGGAAAAACACTTTCTGGTGTTTTTGTCAGCCAAAAGGAAATGAAAGTGCCTTTTTTTGGTGCTCTGAGAGAGAGAAACGTGCTAATAGAATGGCATGTGGCTAATATTGGTGTTGGCAGCAGATGAAAACTGGGCCATGACAGCAAAGGTGGAAAGGTCAGAAAAGAAAGACAGAAGATTATTTCATTTGGAGGTGAAGGTCATCTGAAATAAGCGATTTCACATTTAAAAGGTCGCCGAGGAGAAAACTGATGAATGTTAACATATTTTCATGTTGGTTTATTTCATTCTTTTTTCTTTTCTCATTTGTAATGCTTACGTATTCAGGAAGTTGAGGTAGGTTTTTTACTTTTAACTTATAAATATCCATAGAGTGAATAAAAATATTTACAACATATCGTAATTCATATTATACTTTAAACTCTTATGATCAACTGTTAATATTGTTATGAATGAAATGTATTGATACATGTTAATTATTAATGTGTTAATATTGATTTATTAACATGTTAATATTAAAATGACATAATGGTTTCCCATGTTACAGCAGGCATAAGGTATTTTAAGCACATTAGTATCTGTCCTAGTAGAAAGCTCAGAAACGCATAGATTTCTGTGCAGTCATTTTTGTCAGGAAGGTGTTTTATTGAATGGGAATGTTAAATCTCTTTAATCAAGCTGATCGTATTTGATTTTTTTTTTTTGAATGATATACACCTGGAAATCGGTGTCATGTTTAGGCACTGTATATTGCTATATCAGTATGCTGCTTGTCTGTTGGAGGAATTTACAGTGAAATGATGGTATCCATTCGGAGATGTTAAGAGTTGCTCCTCCTAACAAACATCGTTTCAGGTTAATGTATAAATTTCAGAACCTTGCAGAGTACTAGCACAAAGCCCTGTCCGTTTTTCAAGTCAGAGCTTTAGGTGGTATTTAAATGAGACATAGGTTTTCTGCTCAGCCATATCTACAGGGTGAATTTCACCTTTACAGTGCCATAACCATTCAGTTACAGTTCTTGCTGGTATCAATGCTGAAGTGAAGCTCCAGTGCTGTATTTTCTGTTGTCCAACTGGCATAAGTTATTTTGAACTGCCATTGACCGTATTGCTCTAATGTATGTATAGATATTATTTACTCCTATAAATAATAATGAGTTTTATATATTGAAAATCTCGAAGGTTTTCTCCATTCTACTTTTTAGGGGTTTTTTTCCCATATTTTTTCTCGTGTATTTTCCTGTTATCATATTGTAGTTTCAGGCATATTCTAAAATAAATATAGTTTCCATTTTCAAAAAGGAATACTAAACAGTTCTGCATAAAGGAGAAAAGGAGAAGGAATAGCTTTACAGAAGAGATAGGTGTTCTGTAGGGTTTTTTTGGTGAGGAAGGTGCATTTTCTGTAAAATATTCCTTTGACACTGAAATTGAGATAAACCCCTTTCCGATCCTTATTTCAAAACTGGTTCCACATGCCAACAGCATAAGAAATCTTTCTTGGGATTTGAATTATTCAACAGTTTCTGATGCTGAAAACCCAGCAGCAAAGCAACACCTCGGAAAAAATGTAAGCAGGCAAAAAAAGAATATTTTCTTGCTGGAAGAAAATTATTCTGCTCAAAAAGCTTAAAACCCAACACATTCTGAAAAGTGATTAATGCTTGGTGAATTTAGCAGTACGTCATAATCAATTACAAAGCATTGTGTAACAATGAGGGGGTTTTTGTATTAACAAAGCTGTGGAATTCAAAGGCAAGTCTGTGATTCTATTTCTGGTGCCAAACCCCGTACTTCCGAAGAAAAAATATAGATACTTTTGATATATTGGAAATAAATTATGAATAATAGTCTTTGTTGTTATTGTGGAACATCGTCACTGTCCGTGAAGTCAGTATAGACACCGAGCATGAATATACTTGGAGAAAATACATTTCCTCCTGATAGTCATGTAGAATTACATCCAACCCCCTTCATTACAGGGAGCATTTGCCCGTCCTTGCCTACCCCGAGAGCAGGCAGAGAAGAGAGTTCTCTACGCTGTAAGCGTCAGCATTTTCTGCTTCTCATGCTGGCCATAGCGTTCAGAAAGGAATGCGCTACCGTAAGGTGCATCTCCTGGTGTTCAGTGAGGGCATGGAGAGTCCCCACTCCTCCTGTAACAGCCCCGTGGGCTGTTCTGAACCCAGAAAGTAAGACATGTTGGCTTTCAAGTCTCCAAAATGTTCCAAGTTAGGGCAATTGGATAGCATGAGAGCATGTGAAATTCAGTGTACTGGAGATAAATGGTAAGCAAAGTCCTATGGAAGAAATAATTTAGGTGCCTTAATCACACTGATGGATTTCCAGTTACCCTCCTGGCAGGAAGAAGAAATCTAGGTGTCATTCCAGACAGCTTAATAAAGACATCTCTTCAGTGGCAGCCCTCAAGAAATGACTATAGAATACCAGATATACTAAAAAGGGAATAAAGATTAATATGCAGAAAAATATCACAGTGTTATAGAAATCTTCCATGCTTCCTCACTTCAAATACATTATTCTGTTGTTATCACTTCCTCTCAAAGAGGACACAAGTGAGATACACAGGACATGCTGAAACTAAATATAACAGTTGGCCTTGAATCCCAGTTGTTCAGGACTAGGGTTGATGGCACTCTGAAGTGGGGGAAACTTTGCCTTCAGCTAAATATTTGCTAAGTACATAGAATACAGATTGATCTGACACACAGAAGAGTTTTCTATTCTTTCTGCAGAGAGACTCGTTTGCAACAGTATAATCATTTGGCCAGGCACTCCGGCAGTTCCCACCTTCTCCATTTTAAAGTCCAATCAGAATTATATAAAACAGAACCACAAGGCTCACAGCAGAATAATATCTTTACATCAGATTTAAGAAGGTTTAAAAAATGTAATAGTGGGAACAGTGACAAAAGTACTCACTGCAAGTGTTCCTGGATGTTATTGTACTTTAAGTATAATGTTTACGATATTATTGCTGTATTCCTGTATATTTACAATGGTGTGATTTACATGTGTCCAAATGAATAGAAGTATTTTTGGAATTACTTTGCTGACCTTTCATCACACCAGGGTGGTGTGGATCAATGTTGTTATCTGAACAATATGCTCTTATCTTTGTTATCAAAAGTTGTAGACTGATGTGAAATAATAGAGTTATCAGAAAATATTTAAAAATGGACATACTTTGAAAAACGAATTCAGAAGAAAAATTCAAGGTGCTGAATCCAAGGAATTTTTTATTGTTTCATTTCTAACCTGCATTTACTACTCTTTAGGACACAGCCTGTTGATGGTCTTATCTGATTTGGGCTAAATATGTTAGTATCAAAAGATGAGTTGATTCATTTGTAGTTATGTAAATTTGTACTGAAAAGACTGATTATATTTTTCCTGAGTTTTCTTTTTTATCTCCCCATTTAGGATGATTATTTCAGAAACTGGAATCCAAACAAGCCTTTTGATCAAGGTAAAGTTAGTACACATTTTGTGGTTGTCTTCTGCTATTTTGTGATGTCCCCCATATACTTTATGCCTTTCTTCTTCTGTCTGTCCCATACATTAGTGAGGAGCTATATTCATACTTACATCTCGTTCCCAATATAGTCACAGCTTGGGGTGGTTTATGTATAAGGATTTGACTCATCTCTGTATTTTTCAGCCACATTTTTTAATCCCCATCCATTCCAGTTTATATTCAGTGATGAAGTATGTGCTTAGAAAGGTTCTCTGTAACCATGGATCTCGGTTTAACGTGCAATTTAAAATAGGTATCTTCACGTATGTTTTCTTTCATGTTAAAAACTTTGCTAAATGATTGTCATAAATGTAATTACTGCATTTCCTAACACTTAAGGGGCCAATTCTTTGAAGCCAGTTGTAATGTATGAGCTTCAGGGCTGGTTTTCAAAAGAAATGTGTGTTGTGTATATGCTGCTGATTCAGATACAGATTCTGCAAATGACAATTCGCACTTCGTCTTGGTGAGTTGTTAAGTCATGGCAGTACTTCAACAATTTCCAGGCCAGCCACCAAAGGACAGGTAAAACCAAGAAAAATTTTTCTAATTGTTGTGTCCAGGATGGCACTGGAAACAACAGCCATGCCAGGAAAAAGGAACTTCAAATTGACAATTTAAAAGAGATCTCTGATAGCAACTCCACATGAAGCATTCTCTGCTTGGTGTTCATGGCTAGCAACAAACTTTTCAGATGGGATGATAAGAGACATTCATTCTAAATACCATAGATGGACATCGCTGGAAACACTAGTAGCCCTGATGTTGCTAGGTGTGGTGGCTTGTATTTGATAGTTAATGTCTCGTCAGTAAAAAACACTGTATGCAAAGAAATCTCAGCAGTCCATCCTCTGAAAGACAGATACAAAAGTAGTGCAAGCTGATAGCATGCCATAATTTTGTCCTTAAAATCAGAATATTGTATTTTAACTTTGCTATTTGTTATATTTGTCACTCTGACACTAAGATTCTGTAACACTCCGTACCGGAGCACCCTCAAAAAGTGTAATATGAAACCATTTGGGTCTTATATTTCACTATTTCTTAAAGCTTTCTAGAATGTATTTTTTTCAGGACAAATGTTAAACATTACATTTTGCACAGCTTCTTTTGATTTGGTAGAACCAATTATCAGCTCTTTGATTTGTGGAGGATAGCAACACGCAGTATAAAGCGCAGGTCGGTTAGCCTCTCTGTTTGCCTTTTGACAGTTGCTCATTTTTCCTGTTTGTAATGTTCAGTGAAGCTCATATAACTCCTGCTTGAGAACACATGGGAGGCAAGGATATTACAGCTGTAAAATCACAGGTGGATGGTAGACTTTTTCCATTGCTGAAGGCATTTTTAGGATCCTGGATTTCTTTGACTAGCTTTGGTTCGTTATTCAACATCATGCCTCTTACATTGCAGAACGCTGGTGTCCTAGAATTTTATTCAAAATGGTATTCTGTAAGTTTCAATTTACTTCTACTCTGACATTTGTAGGGATTTTAAAAGATGTTATCCTAAAGTCACTTAGAAAGGAATGATCATATACACGGTAACTACAATACAAATGAATTTCAGTCATGTAGATCCGTTGCACAGTCTTCCTCTCTTGTGGATCCTGTGTTCACAGTTAAGTGGCATTCAAGTAGAGTGTGAGACTTCCATTGCCCTTCAGAATGTGAAGTGGCTATTTCAATATATAATTGTTGCGATTCTACATTCAGAAAATGTATTCCTGCAAGCAAATTGCTTAGGCAAATTATTAAGCAGGCAGATAGCTTTTTGGTTTGGTTGTTTTTTTGTTGGTTTTTTGGCTTTGTTTGGTTTTTGGGGGTTTTGTTTGTTTGTTTTAAAAAGAGTTCATGGTGAAACAGTCACAATGTGGTACACAGAGGGAAACAAGAAATTGGAAATTACGTGGCCTTCTCCAAGCATGACTTACCTCTGGTGCCACTGGGATGTAACCAGTGGATAATGGTTAAAGAATAGTAGATACTATCAATGTTGCATAATTGCAGGAGGTGCCCAATAGTTGTTAGTTACTAATTTTTTACTAACTTCTTAAAAAAAAAAAAAAGGCAAGTCAAGTTGTAAAACCATTTTTATGCCTCTAGAAATCAAATAATATGAAATTATACTTGTGGATCATACCACAAATGAGAAGAAAGAGTGAATCAGTTAAGAAGAAGGAAAGGCGTGTACAAATGCATGAAGGGGTAACCAGATAAATGACAGGCCAGTGGAGGAGACGAAACCACAATGCCTTCTTTATTTGCTTTCAATTTGAGCTTTGGCGGTCACTTATTCTACAAACAGGAGACATAAAAGGGAGCAGCTGTGCCGATCAGAGATTGAATCTTCAAAATGGCTGAAGTGTTCAGGAAGAAAATACCCATTGGAAGTCTCTGAAGGTGCTTTTAAAAATTTAACTTTACGTCTATTTCTAAATTTCATTGCCAAACATGTTCCTTGTCTTGCCTGTAGGTAGCTCCCAGGAATATCATTGGGGGGCTTATACAGGTTGGAGCTGAAGAGTTTAGATTCTCTGTCTTTATGGAAACGGAACTTCAGTGTCAAAGGAAAGGGAAAGATGTTGTTTTTGTCAAAGAATATATCCACAGAGAGATTTTCAAAGGCATTTGAGGGATTTGGGATTACAAATCCTATTGACTTCAAATGGAACTTACGCTCCTACCACTTGCAGAGGCCTTGTGACCCTCTGTCTTCCGAAGAGGAAAAACAAAAAGGTAAACCTTGGCAAAATATTGCAAAAAGATTTTGAACTGACATGCTTTAAAACTGTCTTGTTCATTGTGTTACTGAGATGTCTGACTCCGGGCAAAAACACAAATCGCTTTAGAGAATCTAAAATCACATGTGGATACCTTGAAGCGGTACAAACAGTCGTACATCTGTTAAAGATTCCCGTCTCTTTACAAAGAAAGGGATCATTTCTCTTTCAGTGTAAAATTTCTTCTACACTATCTACATGGATAGTCTGTCATCAGAAGGCAGAATGCAGACTTGACGATGCAGTCTGAGCGTGAGACTCTGCCTTGCACAGTGGTCTGTGCACTGCTTTTGTCTCATTTAAATCTTACAAATGGATTTTATTTGGCCAATAGGTCATTCTTTTTGACAAAGAGGTCACTACTCTTGGCTATGGTAAAAATTCACCCTGACTAAAAAGTTAAAATAGCCGCTCACACCTTTCTGAAAAGATTTCTTACACAAAAAAATTACCCTAGAAAACGGTTGCTCAGTTTAGTTACATATACATGGAGCATGTGAGTCTTTAGCCACTGACCCCTATGTTGTTGTCAGCCCAAAAATGAAAAGAAATCACGTCATGTTGCTGCTTTGGGCCTTGACAAGATTAATCCTCAGTTTATATATACATACAGGTATATACGTGTGTAAATGTATATATACTACATATATGCGTACATAGAGACAGTACCATTTAAGTAGGAGGCGCTGAGACAAAGGAAGGAAGGAATGCTTTATTTCTCTTTTCCAAGTGTTTTCCACCACAGGTTTAATTTCTGTCATTTTCCACACAGGGAAAATAGAACAGTCAGAAGAATTTGTCCTAGACCTTTTATGCAGTGCAAGCTGCAAGAAAGTAGTTTAATCTGTCTTTAGTCTTTACTTCTGCATCCTCCCTGCCCTGACATCTTTTTCCATGTTGTTCCTTTTGGCTTTGGGGTGTTTAAATGCCCCCTATGCTCTTGCCTGATTTTGGAGGTAGAAAAGCTTTTATTTTGTATTCTTTGGGGCTCTTGTATCCAGAGAGCCTGTACAGATCCTGCAGTAAGGAGCCCTAGCTTGCTCCTGTGAACTCAGTAGCAGCTCTGTGTTCTTACCACACAATGTTATTTTGAGAGATATCCCAAAGGCAAATTTTAACCTCACAACACCAAGGTTCTTCCTACAGTGGGTGAATGAAAGCAGACAACTGCCTCTCTCCCTGGATTGTATGGGAAATCTGAGTCTAGCATCACTAAGCTAAAGCTAATTTGTGTAAGTACCCACTCTTTTGGGCAGATTTACAAGTTTTTAATGTTTAAAATCTATTTATTCTAAATCTAAAATCATGTTTGAATATTCTGATTGTGAAGTCTTTATATGGAAGCCAGAGTGTAGAATCACGATGAAGGAGGTGGGAGGGCAGGGTTTAGAAGTAACTGAAGGTGGCTAGTACCTGCCAGAAGTGATCTCGCAAAGGCAGCTGGAGGATTGAGTATGTTTAACAGATTTAAAAACCAACAGTAGTCAGAGGTTTTGAAAATCAGCACAGTTGTGCTTCTGGGCTTGTACTTCATTTGCATCTTTTAAAGAAGAGTCTGCTGGGTCCAACCAAATCTGTATTCTTTTCTAAAAAAAAGCTAGCTTTATGCAGCAGATTGAATTATTTAATTACGCATTTAAAAACAACAGTGGTGTAATGAAGCTGTCCGCTTTCTGCTTGCAATGCGGAGAGAAATATCTGCATGTATGTCTGAAGAAAAGAAATACCTTGTTTTATAAAAAAGCATACATGACTTTCACTGAAACAACCCGTAGAAAGTCACACGAGGTATCTCTGCATAACATGCCTTTTCAAGGGGAGTCAACTTGAATGGTTCAGCTGCGTCTCGGAGGGTACTTGAGTGATCAGAATTTATTCTTAGCCTAGCTACCAGCCCAGCTTTTTATTCATCTTGAACCCAGGAGAAGCCAATACAAAGGTGAGCATCTTACCAACTAAGCCGAGCTAACGAGGCATTCGGACTACAGAAGGCAGGAGAGCGTATAGCCTGAAAATGATTGCTAGTCATTAATATTGAACTCAGTTCTGTCAGAGTTGCAAAAGCCAGAAATCAGAAGAGTGGAAGGGGCAAGTTAGTCAGGATTTTAAAATATGAATCAAAGGGTTGGGGTTTTTTTTTTTTTCCTGACAAGGTCATTTGAGAGTTCTTAAGGAGCTTGACAGCTAACTTGACATACTTTCCTAGTCTTCTTCATCTACACTGGAGAAAGAAA
>WAAD01004587.1:798-22933 GCA_013389945.1 Fregata magnificens
TGCCAGCACTGTCAGAAAAGGCTAAAAGTTAAAACCTATTTTGTCATTTCAAGAATCTTTCGTTCCAGTGGCTAAGCCAGTTGGTTTCCTTTTAGTGATCTGACATTCTTTCATATGTTGGCAGCAAGCATGTAATATTTGAATATTATTTTAAATTTTAAGCTATTTTAACATATTATAGAGTGGTTTAATGTAGCATTTAAAAGTAAATACATATTTTTAAAGCAAAATCCTATTTATTAAAAATGGATAAAAATTCAGTTGTTACATGGAAGTAAAGCCTCTATATTTTATTCATTCCACATGACACTAAATGAATGTAAAGGGTTCGTTCTTTGTCAGTCCAATTCAATATAGCACACTGTATCATTATTCTTAGAACTCTACAAGACTTCTTTGGGACAGATCTCTATGAATTAAGGGAGAGAGTTTGGCTGCTTAAAAGAAATCTATTTTTATTAAATGGAGTCTAATTATCTGACCAGGAAACTTGTGGGGGGAAGGGTAAGATTAGGAGTAGGTATATTACTACTATTTAAGTAAGATACTGATTTTGTTCTTAGTGATGCTTTTTTTTTTCTTTACATGGGACAATACGTTTAGCTGAAATATATTTAAGGCTGTGTGAGACCCTACTTGTCTCAGGCACATTACAATATGTGATTGGTGTGTGCTTCTTATGAGTAACTACAGCTGGTGTCAAGTGCAGGTTACAGGAATTTTAAACATCATTGTACTTGATATGAAACTTTTAGGTTCTCATCATGTACAGTGTTGACCTTTGCCTGGTTTATTGACGATATTATATATGAATAAAAAGTAGTATTGAAATAAAAGACTTTAAAATATGCTTTGCAGGGAAATACATTCTACCTTTACTTATAAATGTTTGTAGGTGGTAAAATAAGGATTTAATGTTTCTTTTACTGTTAATCAAATATTGTTCACAAACTATATGTTATCTTATGGTGCTTAAAGGAGAAAGGACACATACAGGAAGGAAAAAATAAACTGATGGTGCCAATGACTACCATGTAACAATAAAAATGTTTATTTCTTTATAATGTTCTATACGTCTGTATTTTTTTTCTTTTTAAGCTGATCCATGGGGAGGAGGAAAGTGTGTCTCTATCTGTAGATTTATTCCTTGTCATAAGTTTGTCACAAGTGCTTGGGTTTCTCCTACTAGTTTCTGATAACATTAAAGGGTCTGCAGTACTTCTAAAATAGTCTGTGCTTAGTCAGACAAAGCAGAACTTGCAAAATGAAAAGAAAGATCCCTCTCTTTTCAGTTTAGGTCATATATAGTATTACTCTTTGGAGTAATTTATTATCAAAAATAGCAGATCAGAACTATTCTCTTGCATCTGAAGGATGTCTGAGAAACACAGTCCTACAAAAGTAAATGTTGCCAGACTTGCTTCTTTCTGTTCACAATACCAAAGAATTAGAATGAGTTAGACTCTTGGGATGTCAAATGGCTCAGTTTCTCTGCATTTGTGAAGATTTCAAAATGGAGACTTTAAACCAAGAATTCTTTAGATGGAAGAGCCTCTCAAGTGGTCTAAAAAGTTGCGTGGCCTACAGACCTTTTGGTTCATCAGATTTCTTCAACTGACTGTGATGAAGAGAAGTTCTTCAACATAATTAAAATATGGAGGTATAGTAAAGATGGGAATAGCATTAAAAATGTCTTTGCCAGAAGGGGAGAGTTGTTTTCACCTGACTAGTCAAAGATTCTTTATCATTTTCACTATCTCTGTGACTGTGAGTATTGAAGTATGACCAAAAGCTCTCCACTAGATTTTCAGTTTTTATCTCGAAATCATCAGTCATAGGTGAGTTGTACTTTCTGGAAAATATCAGTGGTGAATCAATGTCTGAGCTAGTCATCCTAGACTCCCTTTGTAATAGGTGGAGAGAAGTTAGGGCACATTTAGGGTACAATTCATCTGGCCTGCTTTAGAGATCTACTTAAAAGAGAGATAAATTGGGCACTAGAAATCCCTATCTCTTTCCATTCACTCTAGATGTCATTGTACACCTCTGCCTTGGTCAGATTAATCATGACTCCTATGACTAGGCTTAACTGAACTCCAGACACAAAACTTGCTTTATGACAAAAGCTGGCATGGAATTCTTTGATCTCAGGCACTTAAGCCAGTCTAATGACATTCTGTGCTTTAGTAATATCCGCATCCCATAGATACCTATAATTTGTTACATACATGTTCATAGATACATATTCTTCTTTATGAGTACTACATGTACATGGTTTGAAAGTAGGAACTTTACATCCATCTAAACAATTACATGTCTTCAATCTAATGATTGGCAGGCATGTTCCCTTTGTACCTGGCATCTAATAAATCAGAGCAACGCATATCATTGTCCCTCCAATAGCCCCTTATTTCTCCTCTACCTATCTAACAGTGTGCAATGCCACTAATCTGCACCTTCCTCCGTTGTAAAGTATTTTAGAATACCGATTTGTTTCATTGTACAGTTGAGGGGATTTTCAGTTTTGTTCTTTTGTTTTATAAGTATTCAAGTCTCCTTTTTTTGCCTGCTGAGTGCTTGAGATCCTCGAAGGAGACTATTCCTTGCCGTCTGAAGTACTAGTAAACCCCTTTATAAAAATCTTTGCCTTTCATCTTTAGCAACATCTTCCACAAAGATCTTGTGTGAGAAATCCCAGCTGTGTTGTATTTAGTAGGGAAGCAGTGCTAGAGCTTAATCTCTACTCATGGTAATGCGAGATGATTTCAAGTCCTTTGAAAAGCTTCCTTTCAAATTCAGTAGGACGAAGATAGTCCCAGTAAACAAAGTTACTTCCCGTGGAAGGCAGACAAGCTTCTTCTGTTTCATTTTGCAAGCAAAAACATGAAATTAATCTTAACGTCAGAGGAGGTTCAGGTCTTTGTAGGAGGGTTATCAAGACTCTTACAAGGCATCTAACTTAATGGCACGTTCTGAAAGTGGAATTGGCCAATTCCCACAGCCATTTTAAGATAAAATTTTATTAGTCAAGACATCATTAGTGGTCTTTACCTTTGTCCCTTTGGTCAGCAAGAACTACCCTTGTGAACTGAGCATAAAATGCCGAAATTTGTATTTCTGGGATGGCAGCAATTGGAATAGTTTAGAAAATGATGTTTTGTTCTCAGTTGATTTCTCTGGTAAAATAGGGATATTTTCCCAAAATTGGTATGGAAATATCTCTGTTAGGTCTGGAAGGTGAGGAAGTCAGGACTGAAAAACTGAGAGTAGCCCTTTCTCCTACCAGGTAGAGGGTAATCGGTACATATTTTGAGAGCAGAAATATCTTGTCATTGGAATAAGACACGGGAGAATTAGAGGAGCATGGTATTTTCCGTTAAGACTAGCTAATCAGCCTTATTATGTATAACCAAGTAACCTCTTTAAATTACAGCTATGAATTTGAAGTAGTTTTAGCTATGGTGGTCAGGATCACTTAAGATGAGTTTTCTCAATTCTGCTCATTATTGAAGCTATCCTTGCTTACCTTGAAGGTTTATTGGACTACTGTTTCTTTCAACAGTGCTTCCACATCACCAGCGGTGGAAAAGTGTGAATAATTTTTTTTTTTACACTTCAGCTGGCATCCTGTTAATTACTGAGAACACAATTAATGTTAACCAAATAATGGAAAGAGATTTTCAGTTGGAAATTGATGTTTCCACTTAGCAATATCCAGGAGTGTTTCAGAAATGAAAGCATTGCAACAGTGCAATTCACCTTATAAAATATTGTGGGAAGAAAATCAGTATGTAGCTTATCACAACGTTTTATCAAAAATGGATTGGTTTTTCACCTCCCTTGATATCATCGTCTGTATTTTTCTCAAAGCACTGTAGATGAACAGATTTCTTAAAGGTATGTGCTGTGGGTGGACTGAAAGCTATTGATTTTTTTTTTCTTGACACAAGGAACTATATTAAAAAGTTGCAGAAATAGCTTTTTTTCTTTGAAGGCAAGTAAAGCATCAAGTTTTTCTGATCTCCTAGATGTACAGTACTCTGAATATTGTACATTGCTACACTGTTGTTTGTATTCCTAATGTAGTAGCATAGAGATTTCCAGCCTATTTTTAAACTAAATATTTTGTATAAGGGTAGCAGTCTAACTATGCAAAATGGACTAAAGGACTAATTTCTGTTGCCTGTCAAAATATCCTTTGCCTCCACACAATCCTGACAAAATTCATGGCTCCATCTTCCTCAAAATCTAGTTGTACATATGTTTTCAAGAAACTGAGTGAAATGTTGTAAGGGACATGGATGATAATAATGAGAATCATAAAAGTCAAATTCTACTGAATTTCTGCCTGCTGCTCAAAACTCTCATATTGCTTTCCTGATGAAATATATGCTGCCTATTCCAACTGCCTCTGAGAGTACATACATTTGAAGACCATGGGATGGTAATAAATACATCTTGATCTAATATTTATTGCCCTTCACCAACTACTTAAGGCATCAGAAGAGAGGTTTACACATATATTTCATTATTAATTTATTGATCATTATGTATGCATGAAGCAGTTGTAATTTTTTTTTTGTAAAGTAACAATAATTATTTTCATTTGTACAAATTACAGATGTTTTAAAAGTTCTTTGATTTTTCAAAGTAGTGCTTAATATAAAACATTTTTAGTATGTTTCATTGTATGTATGGAACATATCTGCTTCACTGCTAACTTTTGTGGCTGGATGGTGTAACCTAGGGGACAGATTTTTCTTTATATTACTTTTGCAAGAAATGTCTAATCACAAAAACATCATCTTTCTCAGAGCGGTTCAGAAATACAGATATTATCATAGACAACTGCCAACTAATCTATTTTTTTCATTATGTGTTTTTTGAGTTTACATAAGACAAATATAAAAAATAAATTAAAAAATATAAACTGGCAAAAACTAGGGAAATTCACCTAGAAAAAAATACATATTACCATATTGTACCTAAGTTGTATTTTTTTTTTATTTCAAATGTAAACAGCTGTTTTTATACTCTGAAGTTGACATTTCTTTAATACAAATTTTAATTTTCTTAAATTTATTTTATCTTAAGTCTTTTTTAGTTAATGCCTTGGTAATGCATTGTTTTAGGACTGCTGGCATTTTGTTTGGCAGCCACGTAATCAATCAGACTGACGTACAGATGTCTTATCTATCAAGCACTGAGTGAAAGAGGTTTGATTAGTAAGGAAGAATCAAGACATTGATTAAAGACATTGCCTAACCAGATCAAGAGTTATGTCTGTCATAAGTGGCTCTTTTAATACTCTTTCTTTGGTCGAGGTAGAAGGAGCTGCCCTGTGTGGCTGCCTGAGTCCAGGAGTGATTTTGGGGAAAGGAACAAATGATAAGACTTTTGAGGAATTTGAGCAAATAGAAGCAACTTCCAGTGAGCAAAAAGACATATACTTACAGATGTCGAGCTGTGAAAAATGGCTGATAACTCTGTCCTCTGCCATGCACACTCTTCATTACTTCCCAACCTTGATTTCCCCACCTTAAGTCTCTCCTTGTCCATTTCTCTGCCATTTCAGAGCGTCTCTATTTTTCCTGCTCCAAAGCTACATCCTTCCTCCTCACAAATCCGCTCTGGTTAAAGGGAAACTGCCAACCCTCTGTCTTAAATCTCCTATCTCAAGATGTGTGCCCTTCCGGTTGCCAAGCCACCCCAGAGTCTTTCATATCTGACCTTCCCCAGTCCCCCAGTTTTCAGCTGTGCTCCCCCTGCCCTCAGTCATTCATGTCAGAGCCTTGGGGTATCCCTGCTTGTGGCTTTCACTCTTCCCAGCCAGATGCTGCCGTGGCATGTACTCTACTTCCACCACTGCATGTGCACAATTACTGGCGCTCTGTTAGACAGACAGAAGTGCTATGACACAGTATAAATTTCCATTGCAACTCCATTCTTAGTTACTCCTTTCAATGTACTTTTAAATCAGACCCTTATTACTCTGATTCTGTCCCCATACTTAGTTTCTCATCTCAGTTTAATTGTGCTGCTTCTCATATATGAAAACTAGTAGATTGATGTTGCTATGAAGAATTTTTTCACTCTCTCTTTATAGCCTAGAGTTTAGGAATTGATTAGTTGACTCTGCCACCTATGGAGGAAGCTATGATATCACTGCCTGGTTGGATTGAAAGCATTTTCAGCTTGTAGTGTACTGTCCCTGAAAGTTTGTAGAATACTACAAAGGGGTCTATAAAAGGCAGCTAATAAGGTTATTATCAATGCCTTAAGACAACTATACAGAAAACAACTCATAAATTTTCCAGTGCACGTGCAGACTGAAAGGTGGCAGCAACTCCTATATCAAGATTGCCCCAAACCTTCCGATACCTATATTGTTTGCAGCAGAAATTTGACAATGATTTGGGATAGTGTGACTTTCCAATAAATTTTCAGCCATATTGTAAGCAGTTAAAAATAATAATTTTTATACTTTTTACTTTCAAAAATTTGCAGCTGATTTATATCTAGTAGGGTGGTTTAACCAAATTAAAAAGAAAAAAGACCATAGGAATATACACACCATTTTTCCATTTTCTAATAGTATAAATATTAAAAGCAGAATATTTTGTGTTGTCTTTTTTTTTTTATAAAGGCAAAAATGTATATATTTACCACAGACATGAAATGTCTCATTATTTAGGTAATAAACATGGGGGTTTTTGTATTTTTAGGCATTTGGAAGTAGTACGAGAACTATTTAGGTAACTCAGTAGGTTAAAACAATTACAATACACTTCATAAATCACAAGCAAACAAGATATTTTAGAGGAGGAGTGTGACGGATGAGGTCACTAGATATACAATATGTCATTTAGTTAAGTTAAGCCCATATTTTTCCCATAATGTAGTAGATGAACTCATTAGTTACAATGAAAAACAGTAAGAAGGAGACATCTGGCTTCCAACTGCCTGTTTCTGACAGGGTTAAGATTGCTAGGTCTAGTAATGTTTCTGCTTTGTCTACTGACATGGCCTTGTGCTGCAGAAAACTGATGAGGTTTGCTGAAAATTTACAGGCTTACTCTCACAATGTTATAACATAGACAGATGCAATCGGTTATATTTTTGCTTCTGTTCATGTTTATCATTTTGGTAAGTTGTTTTACGTATTTTGGATTTTTATAAAAGCATATGCATTACAGGTTTAAGATTTTTAGTAAATAACATTATGAATCAGTATTCAGTACTGATTCTTTATTCCTGAATTCTGAAGGCTACAGAAGTGCTATGACACCATATAAATGTACATAGAATAAAACTCGTGGAAATGCAGTATTGTAACTAAAATTGGTTGGTTTTTGTGACCCATGCTCAGGAGTTTATAATTTACCTAAAATAGTACTAATGATAAAGTTGATCCAGAAGGTCTTATAATATGTCTTTTCAGACATATTTATCTGAATTTTGCAAATAATAATTTACTAGTATTCTTATTTGAGAGTCAATTATTAATCAGTTTTATCTGCTCTGAATTGATTTTCCTTTGATTTACAAAAAATGAATTGGACCTTTTAAACCCTTATTCATTTAGCTTGCTTGATGTTTTAAAAATGAGAGTTAAAGCATTGGATTTAGGTAGTTTTTCTAAATTGTTATTCTTGGTGATAAATCAGACTAAGCTTAATTGACTTAGTGCAGTGTACTCATATAGGTACTGGAGACACAGTAAGAAAAGTAAAGATACAAGTCTGGTTTCTGTGGAAATGAAGTATGCATACACTTACCTATCTATAGAATAGCTTCTCTTGACATTTTTTTCCTAAATCATTTAAATTAGTGTTATGTAGTGTATGGTATGTCATATCTAAACTCTATATCCACAAATATAATTTTCCTTCCATTTTTAACTTCAAATGGTGCAGTCCTTTAGGCATTTTATTCTCATTTGGGAACAAAGGAACAAGGCACCTGCAGGGTAATTAAGTACAGTCCTATTTATAGAGTCTTGAAATTAGTTCTGATTTTTGAACTTGCTACTTTAACTGGAAGGCTATTCCAGAACCTTAATTCCATAGTGATGGCTGTCATTGCTCAATCTAAATGTATTCCTGGTGAGTTTGCACTCAGTTTTTCTCATGCCAACTCTTCCATTTAGCTTAAATCCTTTTTCTGGAGTTTGCATCCTGAAAATATATGTGTAATAGCTCTCGTATACCCTCTCAGTATTAGTTTGTCTACACTATATCAGCCAAACTTTTTTTCTGCAACAGTCGATCACTGTGGATCTCCATAGTGGCACATCCATCTTCCTCAAATGTAACAGCGTACACAGTATTCTATAATGAACCCTACCAAAGCCTTCTCTAGTGCCATTAATACTTAACTGTTGCAGGAGCTATTTCTTCAGAAAAGTTTGGAATCATATTTGCCTTTTCCATGGCCGTGTTGTATTGGTAACTGAGTAGTTTCCAGTGATTGATGTATCCAGGTCCTTCTCTTCAGTCATTTCCAGGTGATGAATTCCAGTTTTAATGGGAATCTCTGTGTTAGTCACTAGATGCATAGCTTTTCACTATTAAATGTAATTTGCAGTTCTGTCATAATGCCTTCTTATAAACATCCTTCTGTGCATCAATTGTACCTTGTAACTTTGTCATCAGCAAATTTCACCAGAATGTTTTTACTTTTTCACCTGAAACCTTCATTAAAATTTTAAATGTGATAACTCCCATGGTAGTTTTCCTCAGTCTGATGTTTTTTCTTTTGAAATTATTTGATGGCTCCTTCTTAGCCAGTTTCTTTTCCCACCTTCTATTAATTTTCAGGTTCTTCTGACTAAATTACTATCTGTTGTGACAACCCCAGCTTTACTGAATTTTATTACATTGGTCCTTATTTTCTTTGAGCAATAAATATTTAAAAAGGTCTTTTAGCAAAGCTGTTTTGTAATCTGTCTCGTTCCGTCCCATTACTATTCTTTACTCCAAAATAAATCCTGAAATCTTGCTTACTGTTGAAGGCTTGTAGCTGTCCAGATCATTTTTTCCCCTTTCTTAAAAAGAGAAACCATGTGTGGCTTTCTCCAGTCGTATGTTGCTATCTCCACTTACCTGTTTGGCAAAGGTACTTGCTACTAGACCAGTAATTTCATAGACTGTTTCTTTCAAAATTGGCTTGGAGTCAGTTCATTCCCATGATTTTAATACATTAAAATCTTTCTTCTGGTTTAGTTAGGGTATTTGAATTTCCACAACTGCATTTCCATTAGCTTTCCTGTCTTTAGTTTTGTGTTCAGCATTGTTGACCTTGATGAAAATTGAGGTTAGGTGTACTCTATCTTCACCATGTAGTGGACTGTCTTCTTTTTTCAGTGTTCTCTTTTCATTTGCATAATAATGGAGCCCTATGCTATTTTACTTACCATGCATTACAAGGGCAACAATCTGCTTGACTGGCAGTCCAGTCCTACTCTTCCCTTCAGTTGAGAAGTGTTGTCTTTGTATGGATGAGGTTTAAAGAGACAAGCAAGCAGAAAATTCATTAGGATCATTCTGTGGATCAGATGTCTTTCTGTGCCAAATATAGGCAGTACTAAGTAGATACGGATTTTTTTACTTCCTGACCCGGCAGATGCTAAGTGCATTTTATGCAGCTCATAAATCCGGTTTCTACTTCCTGCTTCACAAAGCAGGGCTCATATCTATTTGATAAGATGTGTTTAAGGCACTTAGGAGAAAGAGAAGAAGGAAGTGGCTTCAGCGTTTATGGCTGTTAAAAGAAGAAATTATTCTGCTTTGTATTTTTAAAAGCCTCTTCTGTTCTATCTATATCTGTTTGTTAATACTTGTACCCATGAAGAGGTTTACACTACCATTAGTTCAAACACATAAATAATCTCATATAGAATTTTTTATGTGCACATGCATGCACGCACACTTATGCCCATGTGGTAAATATGTAGATACTGTACACCCGCTATATCAAACAATTGGTAATAAGTTACGTGGTTGTTATTAAAATTAATCGCTGAAGCACAAGGGCAGAGCTTCGTCTAAGTATGTTGCAAAATATTTTTCATAATATCTAAACTGCTATATCACAACCATCAAAACAAAAAAAAAAGTGTTCCTATTTCATACATAGGCCAGCTAAATTTTATAATCAAGACAAGTGATCCAATGAAAATAAGGTAGTTTGAAAATAAATTTAAAAATCAGGTTTAGTGCAAGCTTTTGTCATTAAAAATAGCTATAGTCTGTTGCTCTAAAAAAATGTAACCAAAAAGATGAATATGGAAGTTATTCACAACTCCAGCTAACTTTCCACTAAGCATAGCAAATTATTCTTATTTAATGAAGTTGTTGTGTCTGTTTCACTGAAGTAATTAATAGAGGTATGCTTTTCTCAGTTACAAGATGTTGTAGAGTCCGTTTCAATCTGGAAATGTTGCAAACTCAACAGATTTCACTTGCCCGTCTCTATAAAGCTGTGTTTATTTTGTTCTTAACATTTGCCTGAAAGAATTACAGAATTTTACCTTTTGTGGGGAAGGGGGAGTTATCTAAAGAATCAACAACAACACTTCTTTTTTTCATTCATTTATAAATAAATTTGTATTCAATGTAATGATATGTGTGTAAAAATGTGTATAATACACATTTTAAACAAAAGAGAAAGGAAACAAAAGGTCTAGCAGGTTTTTTTTGAATGTAAGCTTAATATTTGCTGACAGCAATAAAAAGACTAAATTTTATAGTAATCCTAAAGCATAAGTGATTGTATTTTTCTCTTCCAGTAGTCTCACAGATCATACAGATATGCAGTTGATAAGTTATAATTTTTAATGTTGTTTTTGCTGGCAGTATTTTGCTATTTGATTACTGTGTGAGTAATGGGCTGTAATTTCTAAATGTTACTGAGTTTGCATAATGCAACGTTGGGCTCCCTCTTCCAAGCCTTTATATATGCCAAACAGCTGTTGCAAGCAAAATGTTTTGTATGTAAAATGAGTTTTTTCAGTTTAAACTACTAAGATTTGTGGCCCTTCTAACACATTTCTGTCTTGTAAAACCTGATGATCATATTTTTAGGAACAGAAGTCAAACTAAATTATAAATATTGTTCATAATCTCTATTTCACTGCAGAGACACCAACAGTATTTCCAGAAAATGTCAAAGATAAAGAAACACCGACACCAGTTGAAGATATTCAGCTGGAAAGCTCTATTCCTCATACAGATTCTGGAATTGGAGATGAACAGATGCCCAATATTTTGAATGGGACAGACTTGGAGACCAGCACAGGCCCTGATGCTATGAGCGAGCTGTTGTCTACTTTGTCTTCGGAAGTGAAGAAATCTCAGGAGAGCTTAACAGAAAGCCCCAGTGAAATCCTGAAACCCGCATCATCGATATCCAGCATCAGCCAAAGTAAAGGCATCAATGTCAAGGAAATACTGAAAAGTCTTGTGGCAGCCCCTGTTGAAATTGCAGAATGTGGTCCGGATCCGATCCCTTACCCAGATCCTGCACTGAAGAGAGAAGCTCAGGCTATTCTTCCCATGCAGTTTCACTCATTTGACAGGTATATGGCTGGATTCATTATTTTATATTGATGTAATTCAGAAGTTTGAAGGATTTTTTTTTAAACGTGGTTATTCTTCTATTGGTTTGTATTAGACTATGTTAAAAAACAGCTGCATTACTTCTCCTTTTCTGTGTTACTAAAACGGACCGTATAGTATAGACAAAAGTAATTCACCTTGTTTTTCTCTGTCAGCAGTGAATAAAACTCTACAAGGTACTTGGAAAACAAGCCTGTTATAAAGAAATATTTTTGCAATAAAATCTTTTTTCCTTTAAAACAGCATTTTAGTGAGGAGGAGGGGTAATATCTGCTGATATAGAACAGACTGTGCAGAAATTCAGTCGAATATTCTTTCAAAGGCTTAAATCTTAATTGGATCCATCATTGCACTGCTTTCTGGTACTGAAATGCTTCAACCATGGCAAATTGTTTGCATGGTCATGGTGGAAACCAGTTTCCTTTTAGGTCTTTAAACAGCAAATACGCTCAAAACTTAGTGTTTAAAAATAAGCTGCTGAACATTTCCACAAAGAGTCCTTTGTTTCTCTTTTTAGGCTGTAGCTTCCCAGCTTCTAAGGAATATACTTTTCTTTAAATGTTCGGTCCATCTCAGTTATCCTGAACACAGAAGTTGTGATAAGATGTGCAATTGACAATATCCTTCCAGAAGAAGGGTAACCTGACCCATTATGGGTTCAATCTTAACATGTGGAAAGAGCTAGCTATTGTGAGTGTTGATGTCGTTACATTTTGCAGTATGACAGGATCCATGCAGTTTCTTCATAAAAATGTTTTTAAAAAGTAAAAAATCAAGACTTAACTCAAAGATAGGGTAAAATGTGTCTCAAAATTTTAAGCAAAGTTGTAGAAATATATTAGTTCATCGTGTAGGTACAAGAATTAAAATTCTGGAGGAAATAAAAAATAAAACAAGAAAATGGCTATGTTGTGATTTATGAGAAAAATCCATCTGGATTTACAGAAAACCGACAAAAAATGTCAGGAATGTCTTCATTAAAGTCTTAAGAAAAACAATAAACAATCAATGTTTTCAGCATAATGTAAACAGTAAAGTGCAAGAAGATACATGAGAATTTTAGACTAAAAGTGAAGAAGCACTTTTTCATTATGAATTCCATAGAAAAGATGATGCCTTTTTGTCTGTATATATATTAGTTCTGAGGCTGCTTTTCCGAAATAATTCAATAAACAATCAGATAGCATCTGTTGTAACAAAGAAGATTGGATCAAGACAGGAAAAGTGAAATGTGCTTTAGAAGCAATGAATATATCCGTTTCTAATAATATTTTAGGTCTTAAGGCCATTCCAGAGAAAGCTCATTTAGCAACTATTTCATTAAGAGGATATTGTTTTGTTCATCAATCTGCACATTTTGATTTTAGAGTGATTTCAATGTGAAGTGAAAAATATTTTTTTTCCTATACAGTTAGGGATTTTTCTTTATCCTCTGTGAGGAACCATCATATTCCAGAATGCATTCTTGTACCTTAAGCAGTACAAAAATTTGTGCTGCATGTAGAATTAGTAGCACCTAACTGTAAACACCAAGAGATTACTTTAGTTGAAACTATTTGGTTAAATTTCTACCTGGGTGAATTAAGAAAAATACTTCATTCAGAGGGTTGTTGTTAATTCACAAAATGGTAGACACCTAAATTAAAATGGAGCATATCACCTCATGGTATGTCTTTGTCATCGTCAGAGGGAACTTAACATCAAGGTGATTGAAGAGATGAGTTTTATTCTGCATTTCTAAATGATAGCTTTATAGGAAAGCATTAAAAACTCTAAAGGGCTGCAGTGGGTTGGCCATAACCTGTATTTAGTGTTAGAACCTCCACTAGATTCTTCTTGCAACAATGTGACTGCTTGTACATTTTGAACATCATTATTAGTGATTGCTAATACAGAATTATGGAATTATTTGAGAGGTGATTCATGTCTCACTTCTCACTCTTCACTCCTGACCAAGTTGTGGTTCCATGCTTTCCTGTACAAAGTGTACAGCTGTGTTTGTATCTTGGTAGTATATGCTGCACTGTGTCAGCCCTTGGCATTGTTTACTTCTTCAGCAAAAAAAGTGGTAATGGTTGAAGTTTAGGCAAAAGAAGACCCATTTACATCAATTTTGTTGGGATATTTTTTTTCTTTTAAATAGATGATCCTGCTATCTGATTTTGTTGAGTGAGGTAGATCATGCATTTTAATATAATCAACAACTATGAAGGGAAAATTGGCAGGTTCAGGCAGGTCCCAGCAGATCAGGAAGTGTTAGATTCTTTCCTCCAACTGAATGGATGTTATTGAACTGTGGGCATCTTGATAAAAATCCTGATGTTCTTAGCCCACAGGACCTCAGCTGGCTGGTTGCACCTCCTGGCTGCATCACTGAATGATGACTACTGTTCAGGCAAATACTTCTCTGTGCAGTTTGCTCATATTTTCAAAGTACTGACTTGACCACTGTGGCAATCTTTGGACGAAAAAGATGAGTGGTGGTGTTGCTTTTCTTTTTCAAATTACAAAGGAGGAGAAGGTTGAGATCCTGACCCTATAACTTTTCATGGGGAGTGAAACAAAGGTTAGGGGGGGAAAAACCTTGAATAGTATATTGAAATTGATTAAAGTATTAGAATTCATACTTTAGAATTAATTAAAGTATTAACTGAGAAAGCAACATGAATTTTAGCTTGTGGTGATTTATGAACATTTTGTGTTGCCTATACTATCCCAATTACCATTGAAAAACTGAGAAAAATTACAGCATGATTGTTTTTCCATACTTGCTTATGTAAATATAATTGTGTTTACTGATATAAAATAACAATTAAGTAATATATACTGCATATTTTTTAAAAGCTAGTACTATGCCAGTGGACCATATTTCTGTAGGATCTTCTGTTGCTGTAGTTTATGCAGCTTTTGGTACTTCACTGAGTAATGTGGTTATTGGTCATGTTTATTCTCTCTAGGGAGAATCATGAGCAATGGAGTGTATTGTTTTGTCAGGTTTTATTTGTTTCAGTTTTTATAAAATATACATAGTGATTCCATATTTATAAGCAAATCAAGGTTAGAGAAATGTATTTTTCACTTTAATCAAAAGATATTCTTAGTCCTTGTGAAGCTAGACTTTTTTATTTTATTTTTGCATTTGGGTGGCTGAGTGCCTTGTAAAAGAAGAGTTGAGGTAATAAGTAATTAGTAGAAAAATAACAGTATCTTTGTTGTTTTAAAGATATTTCTTTAACTATCATCACTGATCATAAATGCAGGTAACGCCATATAAAGCAAACTCCTGTAAATAGAATTGAGGTTAAGAATTCTATTTTCTCATTTAGTACGATGTGTTTTGCTCTGCGTGTTCTTTAATTGTACATTGCTAATATGTTCATAAGAGTCATTGTGTAATAGGCTACAGTGTATTCTTCTGTAGAATTTGTGCAGTTATAAATGAAATATAAAAGCAGAAAATGTGTCCAACATGTTTTATCAAATAGGACTTGTGTGTAGTTAATGTATGCAGCAGTTCAAGTATGATCGAATGTAAATGATGAGGTGATATTGATGAAAGGAGGGGATTGAGGTCTCGGGGGGCGCTGATGACGGATTGAACAGAAGCGGCCTTGCACCGCACGTAACTCAAGTCTGTCGTCTTCACCGCTCAAAGCCGTAATGGGAGGTGGCAGTCTGAAATGAGTTGCCACGGCAAAGAGTATTATTTTTGAAATGCTTTCACACAAATCACTAGGCCCTGCATACAACTTAGTTTCATGCTTTAATGTCATCAGGAGGCACAAATTGGTGTGTCTAATTGTTTGCCACCTGCCAGCAAAATGAGCTGCCAGCCAGCCAGACGGGTTTGATTGTCTGTCAGCTCTTCAATAGATTGAGAGTGACAACATCAAAAATTTCACTTCAAACTCTGAAGCTTTGAGCAGCTTTTCAGAGACCTCTTCCCCACAAGTGCTTCTGGACAACTGCATTTTTCAATTAGTTTTCAATATATCGCTGCCTTCTGCCTCATCTGTCTTAAGGTAGCTGTAATTACATTATGAGCTATATAAACAGATTTCTGGGACACTGGAGCCTGGATCCTCAAAGTTATGACATGTCTTTTAACGTCAGGCTGAATTCCTTGAAAATGGCATCCAGGATGACATTTTTAGAAGCAAACACAAAGGGTTATTTCACCTAGATTTGCAACTAATGGAGCATAACTCACCAATAATTCCTTTTTGCTTTCTTATTTTTTGTCTGACAAAAATCAGTCCCCATTATTGATTTTTAGGGTTTGGGGATTTCTTGTTTCTGATTTTTTGTCAATTTGCATTGTCCCACTAGACGCAACCTAGACCATTAATGTTTGTGAATTTATTTGTGATTCTACCCAGTTCTGCATTCTGAAGCTGACATTTGTTCCATTCTACTTTTTTTCTGGTGGAGAGTTTTTAGAGAAGTGCTATTATTGAAATTGAGAGTGCTCTCAGTTTTGTGTCTCATTTATTATTTTTTCAAAGTGAGGTAATTTACTATACTTATTCCCTTATTCCCTTTTAATCCATTATCACTTCATAAATTGGAATAGTATGGGTTTGCATAGTTTAAAAGCTCAATGAAGTCTTTACAAGCATATTTTGAAATATTTTGAAGGACACGCTTTTGACGGATTTTAATCTTGGTTTTGGGGGGTTTTTTCCTCCCCACCGAAGGTCCTTGGGGCCAGTTTTAAAGGTATTTGTATGCTAGAAAAGGTGGACATCTTGTGAAATCCAATCAGGGCTGATACATGTCCTGCCAGTTAGTACAGAGAAAGAAGGTCTTCAAAAAGTATGTTTAGATAAAAATCTATGTTTTATGTATGTAGGCTATATTTAGAAGGACTACTCTGAGTATCTATGTGTTTTACTAGAATAAACTTTTTTTTTTTTTTTTAACTGATTAACAGAGTGGGAAAAAGACAAGAACTGTGAGAGAAGATGTACTGAAGGCTCAAACAGAGAGGTTCTAAATTAGGAGATTATATTCCTGTTAGAGTCATTAGATTCTCCAAAAGATGATTGTTGAAAAATAGATCTGATTTTCCTGAAAACTTAATAAAAATGAGTTATGAATAAATATGTTTTAGTCTTCTCCAACAGAAAAGATTACTTTTTAAAGTTCATAATGAAAAATAATTGGAGAAAACAGAGCACCTTTCCTGTGAATCAAGAAGGGACAGTTACAAGTGCTGTCTGTACTTAGTCACTGCATTCCCCATTACTTTGGGTATCACAGTAGTTTGTGAACATGTGAATGAAAAAAATAATCAGTAATGTGGGAAGTGAGTGACTCATCTGGGGTTCCAGTTCACTCTCAGTAGTTTTCCTGATCTTTGTGCAGTGGAGATTGTGGTCCCAAGGAAAGACTTGGGAGCTCCTCTGTCTAGAATATCTTTTCTAAGGCAGCAGTTAAAATACACTCCAGAGAATGGGAGGTATGACTTCAGATCCTTTTAGAGAAAGGAGCTGAAGTTGCGTTGTCTGTGTTCATAGAGAGTGTCTTAGCCACTCGTTTACTAAATAAAACAGAGGACAAGGTGGAAGCACACCTCCATCTCAGCTGTTCATTTAGAACAATTTCATCCCAAATTTATTAATATGTTCAAGTCAACCAAAACTGGGTATATTAACCCTCAATTTTTTTCGTCTAGCCATAATCATATTCCTCCTGTGTGTCATTTAGCAACCTGTACACAGATAAGTCTTTCAAAACTCTTCTTATAACCTCTGTGATGTGCATCTTTTCATATTTATATGCATGGAACTGTAGCTATATCTCAGCTGAAGCTTTATGTAAGTTTTATCAGGAGAAACCAGCATCTCTCTACTCTTTAATATGATTCACTGGATATACAGCTGAAAATTATACTGGATTTTTGTTTTAGTTTTTTACCTCAATAGGCCACTGTAAAATCACTATTACAGCTGTTTTGACTTTTACAGGACTGCAGCTTTTTAGCTCTTGCTTTTTTGGATTTTTTTGCATCACAGATGCAGGATTAGATTCCTCACCCATCCCCAGTCCATACCTCGTGCTGTTTGTTTCTTTGTTTTTTTCTTTATTCCATTATGTTTCTGGCATTTAATACATGATATTTTCACTTATATTCTCTCCACATTCTTCAAACTCATTAAATTTCCAGTATTTCCAATTTCTCCATTCAGCCAAGACCGTTCATCTTTCTTGATAGTTAGCTTTTTAATATCTTAAAGGTTTTCCTTGTTTCTTGTCAATATTTTAGATCATTTTAGATGCTTCAGCTAATTTATCCTGAATGCAAAGGAGATACTAGTGCCTGGGAAGTTCATTGGGCGTAAATACTCACTCTCTTGCTTTATCTGAAGATCTGAAGATCAATGATGTCCTTGTCCTTAAACCACACCTGAGATTATTCCCTTTCTTCTATTTAGAAACACACAATTTGTGTTCAGTAGATGAGGAACATTTTCTGTACTTCAAGGTTTGGATATTTTGATGAATATATGGTATCAAATGATTGAAAGAATCCGTAATAACTGGTCAATCAGCACTAAGGTTTCATTTGCATAAATCTCAAAGATTATATACTTCTGTGAGCCTTCCATATCTCTTCAGTATACTTCACATTTTCTTAATCCAGTTTTTCTTTTCCATGACTGTTGACTTTGAGTTTCCTCCTTGATTTCAGACGAATCTTATCTTAATGCAGTCAGCCTAACAGAAGGTTGTCTAAAGTAGGATTCAAAATGTCTTGTTGCTACATGCTAACGATTGCTCGTTACCGATTAAAATCACAATCTGGGGCTGAAATCAGAAAGAATAGTGAGTAATCAGCAATACACATGTTTCATAAAGGACTGGACATGTACATAGGTGTGGAGAATATGAACAATTTTCAGAGAAGAAATACTAAGCTTTCTTTTCAGAGGTTAAATTAACCTAACTCTAAGAACAAGGTAAAATGTAATATAGCAGACAAATTGTCTCCTATTTTCTGCTGTGATTTCCTCTGAAATGTCTGGCAGAAGTTGCTGTTTGACAGAGAGTGCTTCTGTGAAAAATCTGCCTGAAGTCTATACTGCATTTTGAAGAGCACTTCTTGAAAATGCTCACGCTTTCTGCTGCTGTGGGGGAGGAAGGGAGGAGCAAGAATATTAATTCAGCCTTAAGAGGTTTCTCATATCCCAGAAGAGTGTAAAGTGATTCTAATTTAATTGCTGCTGCTCAGATAAGTAGCACAAGACATCCAGTATTGGCGGCTTATCTCTGACCTCTTGATTGACCAGAGTGATTAGGTTGGAAGGCCTTTAGACTTTAAAATGGAGAAGAGGTACAGAGTGTGGATCACAGAGAAAGAGAGAAAATACAGTGCTCCGTAACCTGATCTGTCTGTCACCAGCTCAGGGTAGCTGAAATTTTAAGAAAACTTAATTTGAAACAGTATTTTTTTCTTAAATTCCCATTTTCTCTTTTTGCAGTTCAACACGTTGATGGTATTATTTTCTATCTAGTTATTTCATGTAAATTACTAGACCCCGGAAGAATCCTGTAGCCATTTGCCAAGGTTATTTAATGAACCAGCAATGCACGAGTGGCGTGCAGGTTGAACCAACAACACTCATCTTAAAGATGATGTGAATTCCTATGACTTTAGGCTTAGATTTACTATTTGAAAAGGACACTCATTGAGCAACAAAATGGTGATTAGTAGTCACAATTTTTTTAGAATTGTAAACTACCTGATGAACAGAGAAATGAAATCAGCTGCTACAACCAATTACTGCTAAGCTTTTGTTGACTAAATCATGGAGGATCATTTGGGACCATGATGATGTGATTCAGAAAAATGTGGACCACTTTGGAACATTGTGGAAGTCTGAAATATGTTGTAGAAAACAAGGCCTAAAATGCAATGACGGAAGGGTGTATAACCTTTTCTTCTAGTCTGTAGATTTCTCCTCCTCCATGAAAGATATGTGCTGTTGGAGGGGTTTGATTGGCTAAAAGAAGGGGTTTTTCACTTGAGAAAGGTCAGTCATCCTCTTTCACCTTTCTTGTTCTGCTGTTTTGCACATTTTTTACCACTCTATTGTGTTGTTCATATAGTTTTTCCAACTCCTTCATCTGGATGTCATTCTGTATTCACTCACTGTATTTTGTTTTATCAGTAGGAATGAGACATTTTTACAAAGTCACCATGTACGACATATCAGAAAGCTGCATTTTCTTTCAGTCTGGGATGATAATGTCTCACTGATTTTGCCTATTCTTATGGTTAGAGAGATTTCTCTTGATGTTTCTTGATAATCTGTAATTTAATAACACCTGACCTGTCTTAATGTCCTGATTCAGACCTACAAAAGAATGTCAACCATATGTAGAGCATTAGTATTTGTGGGATCTGGGCAGGATTGTCCTTTCTTGCTATGGGAGCTGATTTTCAGTCTTAAACTACGGTCTTAAGAAAAGACTCTTTGCCTTTATAGGAGGCCAGTACATTTTGGGCGTTGGACTAGATGACCTTTAAAGGTCCCTTCCAACCCAAACTATTCTATTGATTCTGTTATGGCTGAGGAGTGAAGTTGACATATGTGGTCTTTGCTATGGAAAGTTAGGTGATCTTTTGGATACTCTGAAAGAGCACTGAGCTGTCTGAAGATAAGGAGGAAGACCTTGAATTTAGCTTCATCTTCTTTGGAAAAGTAGCAGGAAAGTAGGAAATACTTTTGCATCAATTGTATCAGCAATTTAGCAGATACCAATACCAGACCTTATAGGAGGGAAAAAATTATTTTACTTGAAATAAATCCCCAAACAAAACAGATCTCACTCACTCACACTCTGTCTCACGTTTGCAAACACTAAAATGATTGTGTGTCTAAGGAGTCGGTCCAGCAGTCAGGCACCCCCCATGCTTGTGTCCAGATGCTAGGTCCAGGATCTGCTGCAATGAAATGGAGAGGATGGGACGCCAGCTGTCAAGTCTTCCTCACATCTCCTAGGTTCTTCATAGGTTGGCAACTATTTTCAGGCTTTGGATATGCCTTTTTTTACCCTTATGGAGCTGCCAACAGTCTCTCCCAACAGTCTCTCTGTCCTTCCCCACCTCTTTGAGTCATCACTGTTCACTGTTTTTGTCTCCAAGGTCTGGTTATCTTGTGAAGCTACACACATGCCTGTGCTCTTGATGACCTGATAATCTATGTGCCGTTAGCGTAGGCCAGTCTAAAATGCCTTTTGATGCTGTGTCTTTTCTTTTTGTGCCTCAACACCCAAATATTCCCATTCGTTCTTCATTCACACCAATCCTAGCCTTTCTATTGCAGTTCTCTACAAAGATGCTGTAGGTAATGATAGTAGTTTCCTTATGAAATTAATATAGTCAGGAGATGCTCCCACTTAGATACAAGTCCTAATTTCGTCTTGTGTTTCTGTGGTACCACAGGGACTCTGCTCTTGAGTACTTATTCAGTATTCCTGAACAACCAGAACTCAAGTATTTGATTGAAGTATTAATTGAGCTAGAGATCTTTGTGTGTGGATAGGAGCTAATTTTAGGAAATTCCATGGTGTTATGGAGCAGATTATTCTAACCCATGTAGACCCAGCTTTATTCGCCTGTAGCTGCTGCTATGTAAACACTTCATATCAGCGATGATTGTAAAAGGTTATTAACTACAGGCAAATGCAATTATTTTAGGGTCACATATCTTAATCAATAGCTATTGCGTTGTGCAAACTCATCTTCTCCTAATGTAAATGGAAGGAGACAGAAAACCATCACTATGCCTAGAATTGCCTTTCTAATAGTACATGCTTCAGGGTGGTGGTAAAACTGTTGTTCAGAATGCAGACATCAACTGGCACTGTTACCTCTCTAAAAAGAGTGAGAAAAAAATTGCTTATGGATGGTTTTGTACAGTGTCATCATATAAGAGGAGATCACAAAAAATAACACTTGTACATAATTCTCACAATGGCATCATCAATACAATTTGCATCACCAGTCTTTAAAATGGAGGGAGATTGAGGATTTAGACATATAGGAACAAACTACATTGCTGTAAAAAATTGTTACACATCTTTTGATCCATCATGTGCCATCATATTTACACAGAAGTGTAGCAAAATAATTACCAAAGGAACTTCTAGAGCAAAATGTGGCCTTATTACTCTAAATAGTTGCATCTTCTTACTGTTTTATTTGATCACTGTGATTAATTTTAAAGAAAAGTGTATCTCCTTAACCAGAAAACATGTGTATGATGATGAAAATATATCTTTCAACATTTACAAATATTATTTGTTTCAAGTTTGTTTTTCACTCAGGTTTTCTACTGAAATAGACTTTTTAGGAGCAGTTTTTTATAGATAAATGGAAATGTTAAATGGAAAAATGTAAATATAGTTGTCTGCACTAAGACAGCTGTCCAGTGTTGAAAAAATATTAATTAAATGTAATATTTTCCTTCTTCTTCCCTTTTAACACATACAGCAAGTCTTTTAGTTTT
>WAAD01004596.1:0-39952 GCA_013389945.1 Fregata magnificens
AGCTGGCGGAGCGCACGCCGCTGGGCGGAATTCAGCAGAAAACCCCCCCTTCGCTGTGCGCTGGCGCGGTCGGTGCTCAGCGGCTTCCTCCAGCCGGGCCTGGCGAAGGGGCCGTCGAACTCGGCCCCCCACGCCTCCCGCTTCCTGCCCGAGGGAAGCAGCCGCCCTCCCCTCTCCGAGCGGCAGTTGGCTCCCGCCTTCCTCCGCTCCGCGACTTGCAGCGATCCCCGCTCGCCACCAGCGAGAAGCAGCGGGTCTGTGCACCTTGTGCGTACGCACCACCGCTCCGGTCACAGGCGAGGTTGAAAAAGACCTAGCCAGCAGGCATAAGTGGTGTAGGACCTACCATAAACAAGACTTGAGCTCCCCTTGCTGGTCCTGCAATAACAGTCCTAAAGGAACTTCCAGTAGGCACCCTTCCCAGGCAATCTGGCAATGGAATCGTACTCCTTTGAGATAGGCTTAAGATAAGCCCATTAATTTCAGCCCCTTTGGAGACAAAGGGAAAAAAGCAATAATTTGTTGCAAGTGGAGAAGCGGAGCCAGCTGGGAAAGCGAAGAATCGCGTCCAGTCTTTTAAAAGCATTTTTACAAGCCATAGGAGATAAAAACTAAGTACGGCCAAGCAAAATTTGGCAGCGTCCTCCATGCTGCCTGAGTGGCCAGAGAACCCTACCTCCCGTCCGCAAAGTAGCTGGGGAGGGCAAAGGGTCGGTGCGCACGGTGAGGCTGGCGTCGCTGCCTGCCCCGCGGCCCTCGGCCCTCGCCGCCAGCTGGCACCGGTGGGGCAGGAAGGCAGCGGGCAGGGGCCGGCGGGACCTGGGCGGTGCTGGGCCCAGGGCTGCGCCCAGCTCTTCCTGGCCATCCGTGAGGAAGACTATTTTCGGAGAAACCCTGTAGGCTTTCAGTAGGGATCAAACACCAAGTTGGTTTTAAATGACAAGTAATATAGAATCATAGACTCATAGAATCATTAAGGTTGGAAAAGACCTCTAAGATCATCAAGTCCAACCATCAACTAACACCACCATGCCTCCTAAAATATAGCCCCTAAAATAATAAAGAAGCACAGCTAAAACCTGAAAAGGTAAAAATAGAGGGAGATACTGTAGAATATGAGCAGAGTGTCTATTTAAACACTCGTAGGTCTCTCGTAGGCCTGCGTTACCGCAGACGGGCCCGGCTGAAGCTGGGCATGGGCTCCCTCTCTGCGTGTGGCCCAGGAGCCCCAGCCCGGTGACCCAGGCGCAAGCCCAGCCCTGCAAGCTCCAGGTATGAGGAAAGGGGACACGGCGGGAGAGGATCAGGGAGGTGTTTCGGAGGGATGCGAAGAAACCCGCGGAGACAAGGACGACGTTTGTGTGGCCAAGCGCTAACCACGTTACAAATTGTTCCCCACGTACCCACGTGGGGAGATGCCTTTTCATGGGGTAGGCTTGTGAGAGAAGTGTCTCCTGCAGAAGTAATGTTGTGTGCATCGCTTTTCAAAAAGCTGGAATAAAGCCGTAACTGAGTTTTCTGAAAGATGAGTACCATTAGTTCACAGAACCCCTTGTTTTTTTTTTTTTCTTGGACACAGATGAGTGTACAAACTCACGCTTCCTACCAGCTACGCAGTAACAACCATGGCCTAGCTTCACTGCGACGCTGCTCTGCGCTGCAGAAATGATGGCAAAAACCTAGAGGCACAAACCCAGGATCCACAACTGAATCTTCCTGTGGTATCTCCTGTAAATCATGCAACCCTGCCCCGTCCCGGAAAATTAGCTGTTGCCACAAATCCGTGCAGATACCTGCCAAGTGGATGCGGATTCCAGTGCCTTTGCTCTTTCAGCCTCCGACAGTTGTCAAGCCTCTGGAGTGAAATGTACGGACTCCGGAAAACATCAAGGGGAGGATTCTCACGACTAGCATCAAGAAATGTATTGAAAAAAGCTGAGGCTTGGAGACGTAGTGTAACACCACTTCAGAAAGAGATGGCTTCGTGTTTTAAACAAAAAGTGGGTGGTTCACACGTGCGGTTCTGACAAGCGGCATAAGAACTTACTTTGGCACCACCATTCCCACCAAGGAAGAAACGTCCTCGGTTCGTACGCACTGAAAACAGCACGAGCTGTGAAGACCTCGGTACAAGTTAGGCTTTTTGTGTTCAAATAGCTTTTCTGTCTGGGATCGGCTGTATTTGGGCCTCTGCACGTGTCTCCTGGCTCTCTGTCTCTCGGGCTGGTAATCGTCCTGCTGCTCTCGGTGCTCTCCTGGCCTCTCCGATCTTTGCAACATCTGCGGGTGCCCGGATTTTCCCACAATCTGAAGTTTGCTGCCGGGGTTTGCGAGACGCTAATCACAACAGACGCGCATAAAGAAAGACTGCAAAATGGTTTATGTTCTTCTCAGTTTACAGAGCCAACGCTTTAGTTTTGACCGATTGTCTATGTGGTTAAGACGTATTATTGTAGGGGCAATTTAGTGATTAGATCTTCGCATAAATTTGAAGACGCCGGTCATTTTTCTTTGCTTTTTTCCTTTTTTCTTTTTTTTTTATATTTATTTCCCGAAAAGGCATCTTGCGAGCGTTTTGTTTTCCTGGCATTCACACGTTTCCTTTAAAAATTATGAAATGTTAATGGATCTTCTGGGTGCATATGTGTACGGCTGCGCATGCTATTTTTTAAAGGCTTCATGTATTTTAATCTTTATACTTGGTTGACGAAGAAAAATCTGTACTGCTAGTGCACGGAGAGTGTTTTACTTGCAGCTACTATCTTACAAATATTAAAATGTAATTTTCTTTAGTGCTTCACAGTTCTTTTACTGGTTTCATTAAAGCCGAGCTAAATCCTTTCCATAAAATCACCTTCTACAGTTCAGCAGTCAACTGCAAGCTAAGCTTACATCTTAAATTCCGAGCGCTATATTTTAGCACAGTAAAATAGGCGCCATTTATGGAAAGACCAGGCAAAACCTACGCAAATGTATATTTTTTCTGTATGCAAGCTAAGCTGTAGTTTTGATTATCAGACTAGTGAAAAATGAGCAGCAGTATGAGCCTACGCATGCTTCAGAAAAGTGCCTTTCTCTTAAATGAGTCTGTGCTTTTCTTTGGAACGAAGTTGGAGAACGTGTTATGGATTGTTTGCTTGGACCTCATGCGCGGCTGTCAGTGGTTGAGGCTAAGGTATTCGTGCGTGCGACGATTGCATTTTATTGCAGAAACATTAAGGCGGGCTGAAAGGATTTTGGTTTGCTTTACTGTCTGACAAATACTGAAGCGTTCTTTTCTAACGTTCCAGCGGCATTTGCTTTTATTCATTAAATCTGAGCGTAAGAATTATAATACCTTGTTTTCTGTTACGTAAAATAACATTAAAATCAGTAAGCGGGGCGGAGATCCAACCTAGCAGTACTGCAGTTTAGATCAGATAGATACGTTTGGAGAGACGTACAGATGTATCGACTGTTTTGATAGAGCGAAGCCGCGTGTCGCCTGGCTGGTGGCACCGGCCCGGCGCGGGGCCGAGCTCTGCCCGCGGCTCCTCAGGGGCTGCCAGCGCAGGGCCCTGCCCCTCGCTGCCATCTCCCCGCGGTCGCTTGTTTTTCTAACAGGGTAGCGCATCGCTTAGGTGGAAAATTAGCCGTGAGTGAAGATAGGTATTTTTTCAGAAACCAGTTTCATTCTAACTGAGGTGCATGTGGCTTTTATCACAAAATAATGACTCAAAGGAAAATCCAGCACGATGGGCTCCTCGGAATATTTGGTAGCCTGTGTTCCTTTGGGTTATCACGGCTTCATGCTGAGAGAAGGAGGGGAAAGGAAGGGGGGGCGATGCAGTAGGAGGAAGGTATGGCCACACCACGTTGCTCCCAGTGGCTCGGGGAGCTGGCGGCACCTTTTGGGCGTGCTGGTGTGTGCGAGGGGAGCAGGCAGCAAGGGGCCGTGCGCCTGCGGGGTCCAGCGCTGGCAGCGCTGCTGAAGGTCCCCGCCGGCCCCCCCTGCTTCCGCAGGGCTCTTCTCCCGGTTCCTCACTTTCCTCTTCTGTTGGGTCAGACAGAGGCACAGCTGTCGGCCTGTTTCCTTACTCTGCGTACGTGAGCGGCGTATCGACACAACGATACCTGGCATTCAGAGAGATGTGAATTTGTGTAGTGGGGCCGGGGAGTGAAGAGATACAAATAAAGGAGGAGTTTCGAAAATCAAATACGTAAAGTGCATAAAATAATTTGAAGAGCAACATCACCTTTTCCTTTATTTTGTGAGTGGTTTACTGACAGAAACTAAATGCGTGTTGATTATTTTTTTTTTTTTTTAAATTGAGACCCTAGATTCATGTCTCAACTTAATATAGTTTCTAAAAATAAGTCAAATTAAACATGAAAACATCATATTATTCTCTGTATTTGCTCCCAGGATCATAAAGAAATTTGTTGTCATTTGCCTGGTGGAAGTCACTACTTGAGCCCCTTACAGTTGAAGTTTACTGAAAGGTCAAACCATCATTTCCAAGTGTCTTATTAAGGGTCAGAGGGAATTTTTCATTTTGGTTCGTTCGACTAGTCCCGGTTGGTAATTCGTGCACTCAAGGCTGGGAGAGGCAGGAAAACCCTTTCCTGCCGATTCTGTGGTCAAAATGGGACGTGAATGGATGAGATCTACTGCTTCTAAAATCAGGAAGGAGACAGGGACCGTGTGCAGTCGATGCAATGCGTTACATGTGGAGAGCGCTTTATTTATCTAATGAAATACTTTTTTATGTTTAAATAATAAGGTTTTTACATGCTCAGAATTTAATAGCATTTTCTTTAACTGTAAAAACGCTCTTAAAATTCCGCATGCATGTTTTAACTGATTTTAAATGCAGCTTGATCCGGCACACAAATAAAAGGAATAATCACACTCTAATCAAGAAATATTTCATTCACTGTTTTTTAATGTAACAAATGTTACGAAAAATCTGAAAAAAATCATGCTGAACAAGATACAGTTCAATGTTTGCGGTTTGTTTCCCTTAGTCTAAACAGAGAATTAAAACTCTTGATATTGATTAACCTTCCACTAGCCTGACCTGTACAGCAGAATACAAGTTAGTTAGATAACCAGCGAGTTGTATGCCTGTTGAATAGAAAATGAAAAGCAACTGCAATGAGGTAACCGTGTGCTTAGCTGTAAAACAAGATTTAGGTTTGCGCGTTTGTTTGGATGTTTGGGATGGGAAGAGCATTAGTGCAGTGCGCTGTGTACACTTGCATGAATTGCAACACAAAAGAGACACTTAATAAAGGAGCCCATTTATAAAACCTTAGAGACCTTTTTCTCTATTCTCTTGATTTAAAAAATCAGTTTGCATGTATTTTGTTATTTCAGCAAGACGTGTCTTACAAGCAGTTTCTCCATTAAAAATATTTTAAAAGAACACATTCTTCTTGCCTTGAAGTTAGGCACATCTCAAAGATATCCAAGAAAATGGAAGCAAACTGTTACTTCATTTACTTCGTGTTAAAAACCTTTATGGGTACCGTACAGCTAGATTTGTTAAACTTACTCCGTAGAGACCAAGAATATAATTGGAATCTGTTTGGCTACAAGGCAGTATACCCCTTACAGTGCTAAAATTAAAAAGGATTTCACATAACCAGGTACTTGTTACTGATGTCAGATTAACAGAAAGTTTGCCCAAATAGAATACATGAAAATTTGACATAAAAACCTTCGGGACTTTAAAACCAGCTCCGTGTTAGCTATGTCGTATTCCTATAGCTTCTGTTTTGGTACTTATACAAGCTTGTTTACCAATAAAACTCTCTAATATTTGCTTTCTGATGACCCTCATACAAGACCAAATAATTTATGTTCTCGTTTATCATAAAGAACGTTAACATATTTCTTTATCACTCAGATACGGCGAAAAACAATATGAGGGATTTTAGTTAACATTTGACCTAATAAGCTTCCATTTTTCCTTCCTAAGCCCCTCTAGCTTTTTAGCAAATTTTTTTAGCTCCTCTTTTTATCTTTCCTAAGGATGCTGCTACCTCTTGTCAGCCATCAGGTTGTGCTTGCTGCCCGTACACTGGTGCCTCTTTGGTTTCCAGCAGCGGATGGCTGCTAGGAATCAGCTGGCGAAAGGAGTGAGAGCCGATGCTGCAAGAACAAAATGCAAATCTACAAAGCATCAATTTTTTTTGTGTACCATCGCTTCCTGACCGGTCCTTCCCGATCAGAGGGAGAAGGCACCGCCTGGGCTCCGGCACTGCCAGAGGGATGGGCAGGAAAAAAAAAATGTTCCATTGTATGTCAAATGGAAAAGGAGCGATTCTAATTTATGTCCAGACAATAGGATGAGCTACAAATACTCTTCAGGCTGTGCTAAAGGACAACAAACAGTAAATTGAGGATGGTTAGTTATTCTTCAATGCAAGTGTCGTCGGAAATTAGACAGTTTCTTCTGCCACTCTGACCACAGACAGGAAATTTTATTGTACGCAATTTTCAGCTTCTTTCTACTGTGAAGTCACACATCTTCAGCGAGCTGTTTGTGTCTGTCTACAGCACACAAAAATGCTTTTAAAACTTCTGCTTTTAAACTAGCTGCAAGGAATTTGTTCAAACCTTGTCTGTAAAATTTCTATTTCCGCTTAAGCACTGAAATCGTAGTTCTTGTTTATATTTTGGATTTTATCATCAAGATTTCAGGAAACGAAAATTGCAGTAGCCATCTCATTTCAAATCATTTAGGCCCCGGTATAGCAAATAGTACTCATATGCTGATAACTTCAGACAGAAGAATTGTTATGTTCAAGTCTGTGAGGCCTCTATGCTTGAAATTCAGCGTGTGTCCACCACGCTGTATTGGATAAGGGCCTTGCACAATGAGGGAAAACTTAGTACCTTCTGTGAAAAGATTTTTCCGTATTTCAGTGATTTGCAGGGGGGCTTGCCATAGCAGAAAGCAATACAGAGGCGAACAGCATCCAGCGCTGACTTTTTTGGTCTTAAACTGAGTCCTTCTGTATGGGAGCTCTGTCCTGGTCTTACTCGTGTATTCACTTGCTGCCCTCAGGATTCATCCCCCTAACCAACGCCCACCCACCGAAGCCAATGGTGCCGTCGAAACGTGGAGAGCTCTTTGGTTGAGGAGAATTATTGGGCACTTGAACAAGACTGTGACTATTTAAAAACATAATTCTGCAGTTCTAGAGGGGAAACTCGGACATGCCAGTTTAGGAGGGGTCTGAAGAAGAGCTTGNGCTCCGTGTAATTGGCACCCTCCAGTCTGAGCAGTGGGCTGGGTGCAGATTTGAAGGGTGGGTAAGAGTGTCCAGCTGAAAGCAATGGAGAAAATAGGAAAATAGGTACCATACCGTGACGCAGGCTTCCGCCGCGCTCACCCACATACTCTCCAGGGATCAGCTCTCCTTGATAGCAAGCAAGTTCACTCCCATGGCCCCAGTCAGTGTTTTGCCTCTCACTGAAATTGCCAGCTAGAGCTATTGGAAAAACGTTTAAGAAAAAAAAAAAAAAAGAAAAAAAGGAGCAATTCTAATGAACACAGCAGCGTCATTAACATTTACAACTTATTAATACTCTAAAACACTGAGCTACCAGGAAGAATGTCCAGTTAGTGTCAGCCCATCAGTGGTATTTGCTGAGATAATCCTCCCTGGGAGGAACTGGATGGGAATTCCCACCTTCTTTCACAGAACCACCTTTGCCATCCTCTCCACGTCCCCTGGATACGTTGGATGTCTCCCTTTTGCTGTCACTCTTTGGGGGGCTCTTCCCTCTCCTGCGGGGAGCAGGTAGGCCAGCAGTGGGTAACTGGGATGGCTCTGCCATGGAGGCAGCTGACTGGAGCGGCCAGTGGGGCCAGAACGTGCATTTTACACCCGGCACAGGGCAGGGTCCCTGAAAGCACGAGGGGAGCAGGGAAGGAAGGAGGTAGGTTGTAGCTCTGCATCGCAGGATAGCCTGCCCCACATTGGGGATCTCTAGCATGCTCGGTTTCTCCCAAACTATCAGCATTCAACAAAGTCAGTGGAGAGATCAGTACTGACTTCTGCGTGCAGGACGGGTGCTGCCACACGTCGCTTCGCGCTCTCCATTCAGGGTTCAGTTTGCTCAGCAGGATGCAGGGAGCTTTCAGATTTCAGGTAACCTCTGACTTACCTTGGGGAGACATACACTACAGTTATAAAAGCAAAGTATTCTGAGTGTATTCCTGAGATGTGACGGAAAAATCAGTGGAAATACAGAGGGGTTAATCCTCATTCAAGGAAGGTTCAGATCTGCAGCCTTTAGAAATGTCGTCTCTTTGCTCAAATAGGTAGAAAACTGTCGGACATCTCTGCTTTTCCCATTCCTGCGGTTTCCCCATTTGTGAGCACCAAACTGCTTTACAACCTTTTTCAAATTGAACCTCAGTGCAGGTCTGGGAAGAGGGAGGCGGTGGTACCACTGATTGTCCCAGTTTCCCACCCAGGGAAATGCAAGGCAGCTGTGCAGCAGCATGACCTGGTGGCGATCAGACGGTGAGTCAGTGGCAGGGCTGGGAACAGCACTCACAGCTTTTTTCTCTTTCTTGTGCTCTGACTCCGAGCTTTTTCCACGTATGGCATATTGCAAATCAGTCATGGTTAGAAAAGCTATCATCTAACTGGGTATTTTGTATTTCTTCTCCCTCAGTCCCGGAGACAGCTTGCTCGATAAAGAGCAGGATTCCTCCAACTGACAGGACTGCCAGGTCAAAGAAGGATAAAAAAAAATCCAGCTCTCTTTTCTCCCATGTTCCCCAACCCTCACTGAGAGGAGAGGAAAGCAGAGTTCAAAAGCCTGCCTTTCTCTAGCTGAGTCGGCCTCCCTGCTTTCCAGAAGGCAAAGGAGAAACCTGGGCTGCCCAGCAAAGAAGCAAGCAAAACATCCTGAGAGAACAGCATGAAAAAGAACTTGTCCCCTGGCCCTCCTTCTGCTCTAGGCATCACACAGTATTTGGGAGATGACCTGTTCTCAACTTGAATTTGATAAGGCTTCGAATTTTATTTTCCCATTCTCTCAACAGCATGTATTGAGGTAATTTCTATCTGTTTGTAAATATTTTTTCAAAGGGTGAATTTTAAAGTCCCCTACAGATATTTATAAGGGACCTTCACCATAGGCTTAGGTTCGACCTGTGGATGTCACTGGGAGTTTTGTCTTTCAGTTCAGAGAACGTCCATTTAAATGCACGGGGAGGAAAAAAAATAAAAGATGATGGACTTGATGCTGCATTACTGAACAGGCACTTTGTCCGACTTCATCACGAGCAGAACGAGATCTGACTAGGGGTGGGGGGAGATGCTGAAGAGACCTGACGCAGCAAAACACTTCCACACGTTTTCATCTTTAAGTATATAAAGAGTCCCACTGAAATCTAGGAAATACTCTTGTGCTTAACGTTCAGTATTCACTTAAGTGCTTTGCTGGATCAGTACCAAAATGAGTATTTACAAAGTGCTGTCAAATACATCAGACACCAAGAAAATACTTTTTTCTGATAAAATCCTTTGGCTCAGAATGTCCTATGTGACTGCTCAGAATTGCAGCAAATAACATTTTTCAGATAGACAGGGGACGTTCCATTAAAAATTTCTCTCTAGACTCGAGATTAACAGCTGTTCCTTTGTTTTCTCTCCTGAAAAAAATTTAACACCAGGTGATCTTTAAGAGCACAAATCTACAGCCATTGAGAGCTCAAATGTTATCGTACTCCCGTAGAGCTTGCCAGGAGCAGAATCAATCATTTTTTGCCGTTAATCTCTCGTACAATAAGGCTGACAGCACACAGTTCAACAGTTTTGCTTCCACTCATTTGAGGCCAGTTGCAGGCAAAATCCATTAGCCAGTTGCTTACAGTATTACCTTGATTGTACTATTTCTTTTGCGCTATCCCAGCTACGAAGTGATTAACGTATTTATGATATAGCTGCAGAAGACCTGCCTTATTAATGTCCCATAAATGTTGAAATAACAAAGTCCCTTCCAACCACAGTAGCCTGTATGGGAAAACTAAGAATCGTTCTTGTGGTACATTTAGAATAATGGCAAATATCCAAAAAGAATCTAGACCACAGATGGCATCCCGCTCTCCACCTGGGGCAGAAGCAGCAGGAAAAATTTCTTTACCGAAAGAGTGGTTAAGCATTGGAGCAGGCTGCCCAGAGAGGTGGTGGAGTCATCATCCCTGGAGGCGTTCAAAAAAGATGTAGTCGTGGCACTCCAGGGCCTGGTTTAGGAGGCATGGTGGTGTTGGGTTGATGGTTGGACCTGATGATCTTAGAGGTCTTTTCCAACCTCAGTGATTCTATGATTCTATGATTGATTAGCCAAAGGCGCTTCCAGCCTTGGTGTGAGTGCTTGTGCGCGTGTGTGCTGGAACTTGTTACTGTTCTCACCCAATTATGACAGGGAAGCAAGGACTCAGCGGCAATGAAGACCGTGTAATTTGGGGGAAAGAAACATGCAAGTAGGTGAGAGAGATCTTATTTGTACCTCTCCTGGATGCTGTCGCAGAGGGAACCACGCTGTGAGCTGACGGGTTATTAGGCTCCAGAGAGCTGGTACCGCAGACAGCCCCAGAGACCTCCCACCAGTCAGCACCTACAGACGGTAACAAGGCAGAAGTCTGTAGGAAACCATGCTTCGTTACTTCTACCGCCCACAGCCCTTCCTCATTATTTGATTGAGTCTGTTATTCTTAGATTGCCTAGTCCTACACAGAAGTAGCACATTTCTTAAAATTTTACATATTTTGGGCATTTGTATCAATCCGGGACTGCTAACTTTGCCTTGTCTTGTCAGATAGACGTGTGAGTTCACGTGGGTGAAGAGGCTTTAGAAATTGTCTTTGCAGATGGGTGCAGAAAACGTTTTCACTTTCATCTATTTTAATTCTGAAAGGTAAGAATGTCTCACATCTCTTGTTGCTCAATATGTTTCATCCTTCTGATTTAGGACCACAGGCTGCTTAACTCTCCCCTGTACCTCTCCTAGATGTCCAACACTCACGCTGCTTTTACCCAAGAAAGCCCAAACCTCACGTGCTCCTGGGAGAGGAATTGCCTGGCTCCTTGCCGCTGCCTTCAGGGAGTTTTGATCAAGCTTATGGCACAGATTAGTGAGAGGATCCTGCTCTGTTCATCAGTCACCCTGCATGCCTTGTTCCAGCGAAGGGGGTGGAATTGATTGAGCATCATTACCTCTCAAGAAGAAAGCACTTAGAAGATGAGTTTGATCAATTCCAGGCATGCGGCAGGATCCACTGGCCAGTCCCCGCCCAGGAGCGGCATCAGGGCGGCGCCAGGTTGCTCAGCAACCAGCAGCATCCTTGCACAGGAAGCAGCAGACCTGCACCGTGGCTTCCAAATGCCTTTGTTCACAGGTTTTGAAACAAATCTTGCTTTAAATACAGGACTAAGCAGATGTCTTCGGTAATATTTCTGGAACGGTTACAATCACCTGAAACATTATTCTTCTCTTTGCCCAAATCCCTGTCACCTCCAAAGAATCACTAACGTGTTTTCCTTTTCTTACAAATTGGAGACAGATTTTCAGAACAGCCTGTTCATACATCTTAATGAAGTGACTGCAGTGCTTGGTCCATTTGATCAAAGGCAATCATTGCGGTGCTGAGAACTTTAAGAAACTTCATTCCTAATGACGCACACATTTGTACCATTTATCGTGTCTTACACAATTGCATTTTGGGCAGAGTTTGAAGTTCCTCAGGAGCTGAGGAGGTAACACATGGGGTTGTGACTTCTAAGTTCCTATATGAAATCTGGTCCAAGGCAGCAATGCTGACATCCATTTTCCCAGTGTACAGCTGGCAGAAGCCGGGGATAAGGCCACTTCCATTGCTGGACAGGGATGACCACCTATGGTGAGATACCAGAGGTTGATGGAGATTCATTGGCTCCACTGAAGTCTATGGGCGCTTTGCGGCTGCCTTCAGCAGGCCAGCGTTTCATCCAGGCTTACATACATAGTTGATGTTAGGTTGTTGCTGCTTGTTTGAATACTCTGAGGATCTCAAGGAAGCATCGGAACATCTTCCTTTATCTGAAGTTTCTAACGTAACTGGTCTTTGTCCCATCTTAGCAGGCACAGCTCTTCCTCGGTATGTCTTGGGTGTCACTTTAAGTTCTTATTTCCAACACTGCAGTTTAAAGACCCTGCAACATATCTAAAGGATATCATAGAGGAAAGATGTGTCATGGCTCAGCTGAGAGCGTGATTGAGGGGATTATGTTGTGTTGACCATAGTATGAGCTGCTGTGGGAAGGAAATTGCCCATTGGAAACTCCAGTAAAACTACCTATCTGTATCACATTGTTGCAGTACAGGTCACAAAAACTCCGAAGCAATGTCCTAGAGGTGTAAGACTTTGCACAACGTACTTCGTAAAGCATATTTTCTCTGTTAATTGGACACTGAGGAGTCCATTCTTTCAGCAGGTAAATATGTTGTGTGACTGAAGAAGTAGTTTAACGCGTCCTAGATCTTTATTAAAACTTGAGGCAGTGTGGTACACTGACTCCTGCACTAACATGTTTTGCCTTTCCTAGAACTCTGAATAGCAGCGCACACAGACTGGAGCGCTGGAAGCAAAACCCTGCTCAGGACAGAGCCGATCACTGCTCCAGGCGGCTGGAATGTTTTTAAGGAGGAGCGGCGACTGAGGACAGCTGTATAGATCCACTATCACAGAGCTTGCTGATAGCACAACTGTTAGCCAGCAAGAGACTGTAAATCTCCCAAACACTATGACAATGTATTTAAGCTGCATATGAGGAGAACTCATTTTTCCGATTTTTTTCCCCTTAGTCCCCTTATCCATCCTTCTTGCTGAAAAATCTTTGCCCAGGCAATTTGAGATCCAGACATCAGTGAGCCAGCGACCAAATGTACAAATGCAAACTGCCCAGTTGTTTAATCTATCTATGCACCCTGCACCAAGATAACCTGCATCCCTCCCAGTCATTCCTCTTGAATCTCGAGTTCGCTCTACAGTCTCCCCATCTACTGCCTTTTCTGAGCTCCTTGCCTCCCTTAACCGAGCACAGAGCTCTTCCTGCGGAGCATTGCATGGGCCAGTATGAAAAGCACCCTTTGTCCCTTACAGAGCAAGGCAAGCTCCTGAAGTGGACAATCTCTGTCTTTTCTGTTCTTCTCCACATGTGGATCCTTGGCTGACTAACAGACACCCTGGGGCACTGGCCTGGAGGCAGCTGCAGGGTGGCTGGAGGAGCTGAGCAGCTGCAACTGTATTCCATGCTGCAGACCACGCAGCATCCTGGAATAACAGGGAAGGTGGATCAGATGTGTCCTTGGGCTTGCCTCGGTCAGGTAAATCCAGGCCTGGCTGGTGTGTACTGCTTATGTGCGCTTTCTGAGGAACTGCCCTGACTCTCTGGAAGAAGGAAGAAGCATGCCTGGGTAATACATTAAAAGGAAAACTAGAACAGTGCATCCCCAAGGGAGACAGTAGAGGTGAAAAGTATTTGGCAAGGGAAACCTCACTTAGATGACCTGGAGAAGAAAGCCGTAAATAGCAAAATGGTTGTAACACACAGGTGTGGAGGGTTGTCTCCCTCTCCCCCCTTTTGTTTTTTTATAGCTACCAAGCACAATGATGGGAAAAATGCCAGCTAGTCCGCAGGAGAGCTATTTACGCACAGCAAGGACACATCTGGGCAACAGCTATGTCAACTGTTTCTCACCCCACCCTACCTATTCCGAAGGGACATCCCACTGAGGGTGACGTGACAGCGAAGCCCACCACAGCTGGTCCAAACCCAGCTTCTTTGTGTGGAAAGTTAAAATGATGGTGGTTGTTGATTAGACCCACTTGTGGTGATGAGTTTGTGGTGAGGTATCTGTTCACCAGAAACAGTACTTACAGTCGTCTGTCTCCACTGACATGAACAGGATGGTCAGCATCCCAGCAGATACCCCAGGCTTCACCTGCAGATTTGACAGAAAAAAAGCACGTTGTGCTCATGTACAAAAGAGAACTGTCTCTGGGTCATCCACCGCACTGGCACCATAGCAATCAAGGAGGTAACAACCTCCCTGAGGTTCCTATCGGTCTCAAGTCTTAATTTTTTAAATTTTCTGTAGCATAAGAAACACCAGAATGCAGCATGGTAACGTGCTTCTCATGGATCGAGGGTCCACATCTTAAAGATTATAATTGAGTTCTTCTCGTGCTGCACAGCAAATTGTGTAATCAACAACATAGGTATCCTGAGGTGATACTGCACAGAGAGAATGAAGAAATTTAAGGATGGCAAAGATCAGTGAGTTCAGGTGCGGGTATAGATAGATTGCCATAAAAAGATGTAATAGCTTTTGTCCTGCTAATAGTAATATACTATTGACTTAAAATCACTATATAGGTAGCATAGTGTCTCCAAAGCGTCTCCAGTGAATCAAAATAAAGAAATCTTTTGGTGCAGGAATCTGAAGTGACTAGGAGAGATGTAGCACAATATCTTAGCCTTAGCAGAGGTGAGAACAATTTAAAGAAAACTCTGAGAGGCTGGATGGGTTCTTGTTCACCAAGTGTTCTTCTGCAGTACAAAAGTAACCTGCTGGTGAAGCAGGTTTCAGTGACTTGCCTTCTACTGCCCTTCAGTTAGTATTGAAAAGTTTTGGCTTATAGTACAAAAAATTGTTAGTGACATTATTACAGGGCAGTAAATCTTGGCATAAGGAGGCAACAGAGACTTCTAGCCTTTCTGCATCCTGAGCAGTATTTCTAGAACACTGCTCCTGTGGGGAGAAGTATGTTGTGTTTATTTCTTTGGCTTTATCTTTGCTGCTCCAATTCCAGCCTTAGCAGCACACATAGGTGCACACGCGTGCACACACACACGTGCACACACAGAGACACACACACGCTGGAGTCCTTTCAGCCCCTGTGAATGACGAGAACCCAGAAAATGAAGGAGGTGTACGCATGCATAGGCATTACGGGAGATAGCTGGATCAGACAAAGCACTTTGTTTCCAGGTTTCTGTTTATCAGTAAATCTCATACTGCCTGTACAGGATATGTCTAAATCTGGGGACTCAGCAGCACTTCCCATCTCTTGGGTCTAGCTGCCCAATTTAGCAATGTCTTAAGCCCACAGCAGGACAAGGCTGGTGCATGCAGTGCCCTACTGCCAGCATCCTTTTGCCCTGGAAAGGCAGCTTCGGTGCAGGAGCCAGGTGGGAGCCCTGTCACATTTCAGACAGGTTCCTGCTCCGAACAATAAGGAAACTGCAATGCCAGGCACTGCCGGGCACACCTGCCTTGTAGTGCCCAGCGCAGTGGACATAACAGGAACTAGACGACTAGCAGGACTGTGCAATCAATACTTGCTCTGATATATGGTTGAGAAATACCTTACTAGGCTTTAAAATGTTGTGAAATCTCAGGAAAGGCTTTAACAGTCAAAAGCAACCTTCTCAAATTCAAGTCTTCAATGCTAGGTTTACATTTGAGTGGCTGCAGTCTTGTCCCATACCAGGAATGGAGGTAAGGAAAGCTGTTAACGGTCACAACCCTTCTCTTACCCTTTGGTGGACTGAACAGAGAACAGAAATGCTACGCAGTGTTGGTCTGTGCCTTGCTCAACCAATAACCGACGTTTCTTGACTTTAAAATCTTACATAATTGTAACTGGAACCATATTGTCCGAAGCCTCCCTTTCAGAGCTGATTATTGTTCATCATGTGATGTTCTGGGTACTTCCATAAACTATTGTTGCAAGCTCATCTGGGGAGTCTTTTTGTGCTTGTAAATTATCGGCAGATGTCTCATTTTTCTGAAACATCAAGAAACTGGCAGCTTTACTAATACAAAAAAGAAAGAACATTTTTGTTGTTGTTACTGTATCTCCCTATTAAACAAGAAAAACTCTTCACTACTTGCATGTATTTGTATTCTGTTCTTTTTCAGTTTTGCCCATGAGGAATCCAGCCTTTTGATATCAAGCCCTATTTTGAAAGCAGAGTCTAGAAATGCCACCTCTGTCCAGTCAGGTTTTGAAATCCTGACCTATCCTTACTGCAGACTTTGCTAGCCTAGTGTCCACCTCTCCCCAGAAAGCCTTGCTCATTATCAGATTCATTCTATAATGGCCACCCTTGCGACCAGCCAGCCGCCGGTTTGCAGTCCCTCTCCCCTGTAGATGCAGCAAGCTGCTGCCTTTTTACTGGCCGAAGGGAGGCATGATGGTATTGTGTCTTGTTCCTTTCGTCTGGAAGCCAAGCACCAGATTTCATTCCTGGCGTCTGGTCTCCTCTCCTTCTCCTGAACCTGGGACCATTTTGGCCACAATTGGCTGGAAGGCGGGGTGGTGGGTAAGCCATGCCTTTGTAGCTCTGTTAGTTCCTGCAGAGCTACACTTTGCTTATTTTGATGAATTTTGTTTCATGTTTTTTATTCCATCTAGATACAGTTGTAACCCTTCAAAAATAAACTGGTGCAGTGTCACGTTCTAACCTACACAGAGTCAGCCTGAAACACTAACTTTCCAGTCTTGTTCGTGCCAAACAGGCAACCGTCACTGAGCCACAGAGAATATAAAACTGTTGTTATGTGATTTTCCTTGCAGCAGTTCAGCCCAGGCATATAACAAAGCTGGTCCAGCATATCAACACACACTCACCATTTCTTTCAAGATGGTACATTCTGTGATCCCTTGAAGCACATACTCTACCGTGTCCATCAGTTTTGCTGAAAGCAGAGGCTTTTGGATGTGTTACAAATGTGAAGCCAGCTACATGGATTTAGAAGAGCTGTCTTGCTGGAGGATGAACATTGTGTTTGTAAATCTGCAGCGGAAAGCTAGGCAAAACATCCACGTTACAGAAAACACAGCTTAAGAGGAAAATGGAATTCCTTTGCGTCAGAATCTCTGTCAGTTGTCTGACAACCTTGTTTATACTATTTTCTGGGAAGCGGAGAGTTTCAACCAATTATTTAGTGCTTCCTTCCTCTTTACTAGTGTTGCTCACACCAGCCCATCAGGGGCACCTGTTTTTCTGCTCTATTAGACAAAATCCTATTTGGTGTTAACAAAACAAAGTAAAGTAGAAACAAACAGAATGAGTGGTCTATTTCAAATTGATTGCCGCTATTCATGTCCTGCCTCACAACTGATCTTTGAGTACCTTAAATCTACACTGTCTGCTGAACATGACCTGGACTGAGTTGGTCTTCACATGGTAGCAAAAAAAAAAAAAAAACCAACCCAAAATGTTTTCATTCAGCCCAGGAGAAACAAGTTTAGAAGAAATGCAAGAAGTGGATGTCCCAAAGACCACAGTAAAGCCAAGCAGGTGATTTTCCCCCTTGACGTCCACAACTTTACCACAGGAAAAGGGAAAGGCAAATGGCTGTACAATTTTTGGCAGCGGAAGAACTGAGAGATAAACTAGCAGGCTGCTCTCCCTCTTTTTCTTTTAGTGGTGGTTAGTCCTTCCTTTCCCTTTTTTGATGTTCCTACAGCACTGCAATAGGACTGTAATCCCTTAATGGCCTCAATGCCTTCGGGGCATTGGGCTTTTTACAAGACAAGACAGTTCTGCATAGTTATCCTGGTGCAAGCAGTCCAGCTGCTGTCCTTGTACTCTGCACTGTGCTCACATGTGTCAGATGCTTTTGTCTCACAGGCACAGAAGTGTAATCATCCTGCTGTGTATCCAGTGGAGCTCGTAAGAGTCTCCAGCCCTAAAACTTGGTTGTCATGAAACTGGACTCGAGCGCAAGGAGAAAACTGATCTGAACTAACAAGAATTAAGCTGGCTATTGTATAAATAATCCTGTTAGACCTGGAAACACAAAACCACCTAGTATTAGATCAATGAGCCACATGACAAACGACAAGGAAATTTGAATTGGCTGGTTTTACTCTCCAGTGTAACTGATACGCAAACAGACAACAAAGGCTAGGAGGGGAAGTCTGAGAATGAGATTTCTGCGTGTCTTTGAGCCTCCACAATATTTTGGGCTCTGAGGTTTGTGTAAAGTCCAAACCATCTGCACTTTTTGGTGGAATCCAGCCAGGCCTGAAGAATCAGAGACCTGATTTAAAGGAGGAATCAGAATGTGTAATAGTGCTGCAGATATCTTATCCATGATCATCTTGGGAAAAAGATTTAAGAGCTCAGAAAAACAATGATATTAAAGAAATCAGTTGTTTTGACCAGTGCGAGAGCAAATATTTGAAGTCCCATTGCAGAGTCCCAGCGTGTCTCAAAGGTACTGAGTGGGCCAATGTAGTATTTCCAATTAACCTTTTTCTCTGCAAAGAAAGTCGCTTTTCAACAAGCTATCTGCTCTTGTTCCAGACCTCAGTAATGACACTGCAAATCCATATTAGCTGCTTATTGTGTAATGTGGGACATATTGCTGCCATACTGTCTTATCTATCCGTCTATCTGCAAGAAGGTGCCAGGTTCTGCCTCATGTTTACTGACTGCTGGCTTCATTGTGTCGACTAATTTGGCAAAGCGAAATACAGTTCCTTATCCAGCTCTATCTTCTCCTCAGCCACGCAAGAACATTTTGCATGCAATCAGTTTCAGGGAATGCTTCCAGGCATTTTTAAGGGTGGGACCTTATTGATTTTGGCTAAAATTGTAAATTTTGAGAGGAAAATGGGGGAACAACAGCTGCAGAGACTACAATGTAATAGTCAATAAAACCAAAAAATGTTGGTGAAAGAATCACAAACACCCAACAGCGAAAAGAGACCTTCCATGTCAGCTCTGCCCTTCCTTAGAATGGTTAGGATGTTGCTATCTTGAGAAAGCTGTCTTTTCAAGTAGAAAGAAAATTCCTTTTCCTCTGTGTAAGGCCACTGGCATAAAAGACAGAATTCCTTCTATAAAGTTCCCCAGTCCCTTGAGCGGGCCAGCCCTTCTGCCTCTGTCTACAACTCTTCCCCTGGAACCAAACTCTGGCAACAGTGAAGCCTGGAAGACACGAGCGCTGTCTATGGCAAGGCACCATGTCCCGGCCGACTTCCACTTGCTCTGCAAAACAGGAGGGTCCAGGGATGTGCATGAATTCTCCCCAAACCCAGGGTCACTCTTGCATTTATGTCCATGGTCTTGGGTATCTAATTTAATAGCTTTCTGTTTTGAACTTAGATATTTTGCACACTTCAGTGAGACGCCCACCAGACAATCCATCACAGTGCTGACTGCTCATGCAGTACTGAGCTGCCTGACTTCCTCCTCTCTTGACAAGAACAGCTCCTTTACTTTCTTTACACTTGCAAAAGGTCCTGGCAGTGCTGCTGGTATTTGCTTCTTGCATCTAAGCAGGTGAAGGAAGAAAAAGGGCAAAAATTTGGTCTCTGTGACTGCTTCCTACATTTGTTGCTCATTTGGACAATATGTTGCTCATGGCTCATTGCCTGTGATTCCTGTCGCTAGATCTACTTCAAATGTTGTGGTGGCTAATGAGGCTAATAAGGCTTTTACCCTCACTAGAAGAATGAGGAAACATAGTAATTATGAATTAACTCACAAATATAAAATCCTTTAGACAGGCTGCCAGCCAGCAGGTAGGTAGTCAGGTAGCTTGTAGATGTGCACAGGTAAATAGTTAAACAGACAGATAGATAGACAGATAAGATTTTAGCATCTAGGGTCTTCCCACACTTTTCTGCAAAGTACTCTGAGACATGGATAGAAAAATGCTAGTGTAGAGATTTTTTTTTTTTTTTTCAGCAGATGGGTCCTGGAATCTGCAGCTAGACATGCTGCAGTGGAGGTCCCTCTGTTTATCTGAATTTCTAGCCACTGAGCTAATGTAATGTGTATTTAGGCATCCGACTCTATTTCGTTATTTAGTGACTACTTCTGAGGACCACTAGATTGACGCCAATCTTATTTTCATCTTCCATTCTTCCCCAAGGCATAATTAAGCTCATTCACCACTGTTCAGTTTAAATCTAGATTCAAGGATCAGGCACTGGTTGCACAGTGTCCCTGGGAGTCCATTTGGTAATTATCCATCAACCTTAAGAATTAATGTTGTCAATGGTGGAAGTGAATGCTTTAAGGCTGTCACTCTTTCACAGCCTCATGACCTACAGAGGGATGGTATTCAGAAACTGGAAACTGACTTGGTTTTCTATACTATTCCCGTTCCTTTCTTGTATCTGAACCATTTCTGTTGCTCCCACTGAATTTGCAACAAATATTTTGTAGCTTTCACAGCTGTGGTTTGATCTGTGGCCTTCTGTAAATTTTCTTATCGGGTGTACCTCTTAGCACCTCTCACATGCAGAGCACTATGAAAATAAACCCTAATTAATCTGCAAATCTTCCTTGTAAGGTTGTGAGCTTTCTGATCCTTCATCGATCCACGGTGAAGTTCTCTGTTTTCTCCAAGCTCATAAAAAAGTCAATGTTAGAATCAAGGTCAAAACTCAGAAATCCTTAGCTCCTCCTCCTGGGATCTGACCTTGCTCCTCTTGAAGAAAACCTCCCCATTCAGTTTACAACTGGCACATTGCATGATCCATTCCTGCCCACATCGACAACTACCAGGAGACTTTAACCCCTTCCTGCTCCCACCGCATCAAGGAAAAGGCTGCAGGTATGCAGCAATGCTGGGTACAGACTATTCCTGCCTGAGAAGATGGGATTTCTCCCTGAATGTCAGAGGGAGCTTTTCAGCTTAGTATGAAATGTCCGTGTTTAATTTTACATGCTCTGGAGTGGGCACCTCTTATTTGCGCTAAGAGTCAGTATAATCACCCTCCCTGTAAACAAAGAGTTTAATACACTGCGGGGAATTTACTTAACTTGGGCCATGGCAGATTTATAGTTTTTAAATGGAATGCCAGAAGGTTATTGGCACTTAGGGAATCCTGGTTTGTTATTTCATGATCACATATTTATGGTTCCCACAGCATATTGTTTTTGTCTTGCCGTTCATTTATTGCAGGTCTATTAAGCTGTCACTGCTTAGCTTAGAGGTACTGTACTGTAATTCTATCCATCGCTGTGATTGTACTTTCATTCTTCTGGGACTGTTTTGATGGAGATCAATATCAGTGCCGTGGAGAATATATAAGGAGCATGTTCTGCCCTATGAAGCAGGCACAGAACAAGCAAAGATTGTGAAGGAGCTATTGTCTGAGGCACACACTCCTTACAAGAAGGATTAATTACCAGCAAGCCCAGGTGTTGGCTCTTTGAGTGTACTTGCTGATGAACAGGATCCCATGTTTCAGGACCCACCCGCACAGTTACTTGCTATTCCTGTTGGGGATTTTAGCAGAGAAACCAGGGTTAAAGCAGGTCACTGAAACTTAGCTCCCCTGCAGAAAAAAAACAAAAAACAAAAAACCAAAAAAAAAACCCACTTGGAAACCTCTGTGTGTTTCTTGTCTAGGCCAGGATTTTGCAGATTGTTCTTGTCCTTCACTCAGTTTCAGAAAAGGAACTGCCTGCTTGTTCCTGTGAAGATAAAGGTAAACCAGAGCCGCAAGCTGGGCTGCTTGCTGCATGCGAAAACACCTACTTGAGAGTGAAATGCTTTGCTTAATAAAAGGTTACGTGTGTGTAATGATGAAACAGAAAGACCTGAACCCAGGAGTGCTTCCAGTGGCAGCTCTCAACGTGGGCGGAGGTGAGGTGTTGATGGCACCATCTCCTGACAGGGGAGTGCAGACAAGGTCACTGCGAAATGTGCTGGAATGACCATGCGGTTCCCAGTGTGCTCCTGGGGCTCCCCTTGACTCCGAGGCAGGAGCTGCTAGTAAGAAGGGTGGTGAAGTGGCTGATTGTTTGCCTTTTGGCATCTGGACCTGGCCCTGAGCCCCCCGTTTCCAGACTGATGAGCTGAACGCTGAGTGTGTTGCAGAGCCTTCACGAGGAGTGAGCAGACCCTCACACCTGCTGACAGCTGGCCTTGCATGCAGAAACTTCACAGGCTTTCTTACCCAGCGCTGCCAACACATCTCCAGACCCACTCTTTTACCTTCTCCCTCCAGCTCTTTTTAGGTCTTTCAGTCCAAACTTGCAAGTCTCAGTTGTTTCAGTTTTTTCGCTGCTAATTTATCTCTCCCTGCCCCGCTCTCTTTCTCATTCTTCTCTCCCTCTCCATTTCCATTAAGGTCTGGGGCGTCTGTGAAGCTTTGCCAGAACACCCAACCCCAGAACACAGTAACCTCAGACTGCACCACCAGCCCATGTTCTGGGCAAGCTTTTTCGTCCGCTCTCCCCCTCTGTGATCTGCCCTTCCCAATCCCTACAGCAAGCCCAGTACAATGGCTGAACACCAGCAGGTCTCTAGCAGTTCCCAGCATAATTCTCTCCTCATGAGCTCATCGCTCATCAGATCCTACATATCTATCTGCTGTGTGGAAGCAAATCTCCCCCTCCTCCCCTTCTGCTAGAGCATTTCTGCTGCCTTCTAATCCCCTTCTGTAAATGCTCTAACTCCTCCAGTCCGCCCTCCAAGGGCTGTCTGGCTCCGCTGCTCCCCAGACTTCATTTCGCATTCCTCCCTTCTTGCACCAGGCGTGCCCTCAGCTTTATGCACCTTGCCAACCCATTCACCACCCTCCTGTAGCTTTTCTCTTGCTTGTCCATATCTCGAATCTCTTCCTTCGTCTACTGAGGCAGCCTCCTTCTACCTCCAGACCTTCCTCAGAACAGATGTATACGCTTGCATCTATATATGTATACACTTACAGATACATAAGTTTACCGGTAGTGATTAAAGCTATAAGCCTTTTTTTTTTTTTTTTTTAAAGAATTAGACCGCATTGATACTGTCTTAAAGTGCCCATTTAGAAACTGGGAGAGTCTGGTACGTGTGTGCCCTGTGAATTGGATGTTCTCCAACACATACTGCAAGAGAGATTATACCCTTAAAAAAATCAAATAGAAACTTTAAACAGCTCTCTTCTGTTCCCTCCTTTAAATGCCTATACTGCATAGTCATGGCAGGTCTCCTCTGCATACAGCATCATTTTTTTCCAAACTAAAGTGAGGAGGAATTTCAGGTCTTTGACCAGTGTGAACACATTTCAGTATTTGATTTGTGCCTTCTCCAAAATCAATATAATCCATTTTTGTTAGAACTTCAAACAATCAGTTGTGCTCTAACTCAGTCTGAGCATCAGGACAATTTGATGATAAGATTGATAGACAGTTGCCCAGAGGAAGTCTATGGATTACAGTCTGCCACTGGACTATCAAGATGAACCAGGTGCAACCTGGTAGGCAACTTCCCTCCATGGTAGCTCATAATTTCATAATTATTTATGTCTGGAATGCTGCTAATATCACAGATATCTAGTATGGCCAGCCCAGAAAATACTCATTTGGTGAAGACTATGGATGCCACAAGAATTTTTCATGCAACTATTTTTGAAAAAATCAGTCTTGAGACCTGGTCTTGGTGCATTGCCATGCCAATGACAATCCATGATGCTTTCCTTCTGGAATACCACTTCAGAATGAATAAATGCCTGTTTGTCACAAAGCATTTCCAATCCATCTTTAGTAAAATGGAAGGGAATGGGAGAATGTGTTCATACCCACTGTTTTTTCCTAGCTCTGCTGTGGCTTCCAGATGCTCCTTTCACTCCAGGGGTGAACTACATACTAAGGGACTCCAAGGTATCACTTGACATAAGCTGTTATCACAAAGACAATTACAACCCTCTGCTGCAGAACCTTCCAGTTTCCACTTCGCAACATATTCCCTTACCCAGTCTGATCTAATTCTGGTCTGATTCTACTTGTGTTATTTAATTTGTTCCCCACTATTGGCTGGGCCACCGCACACAGTATTATCATTCCCATTTCTGGTGCCAGAGGTCTCCACAACAGCTAGAAGCAATATTGTAGAGAGAATCTGACTCATCATCTAGGCTAGAGCATGCTTCAAATAATGTAGCTACCAGACTCCCACCAGGTCTGTACAATGCACACTGTATATTAGCAGGGCTTACCCTATGGCTCCGTTGGGGCAATTTTACTTTGGAGCAGCACAGAAGGGACATCCCTTGCTCTATGGCAAGATTTGTCTGTCAGATTTGACCTGAAAAGCCTGCTTTTCAGGTCAATGCTCTGCACCGTGCTGAAGTTGCTAAGTTTCCTGGGTCGCCAAAGGAATCAATCTGGAGGCCAAGAGATGAAGGTGGACTCAGTCACCCGGGACAAAGAAGGCTGAAAGGAGGACAGCAAGGAACTGCTGATGCCTCATGCCCTTCACAGTTTTTTCTGAATAATTTACCACCTGATTACTAGTGACTTTCTGGTATTTAACGGCCACTAATTTCCCAAACCCATTTCTGAAGTAGAATTTCTGTCTGTGTGGGGGCTTTAAATCACCTGATAAAACAGTGCTGAGAACATACAGGGCTGATCTTTGCCCCCAGACTGTCACTAGGGGTCTGTGAAGAAAATATGTGCCGCAATTCCTGTAAGTTACCAGACAGATTTCAAGCTCGCCAGCCTGCCAGCGTTGCTCACCTTCAAAGACAGACGCACGGACTCCCGAGGCTCCTGTGACAACAGGGACGTACGGACAGCGCGGCAGGCGCGAGCCCATGCCCCGCTCTGCGCTCTGCCTGCTCCCTGCGCTGGACCAGCCCCACAACACCGACCTCACACCGGCAGTAAGTGTTCCCTGCAGGGCCTGTGGGAAGTGTGGGCTACCTCAGGTCATTCCTGAACAACTAAGGGTATTTTTTGGAAGATTAGGTACCGAGATTGACCCTAGCAATGTGGGAGCTCTCTGAAGGAGGTTACGAGATACAGCTTGTTTTAAGGCGGTTGAATTGCACAAAGTCTTTCAGTAAATGACGCCCTATCTGAGCCATTATCTTACACCACACCCTGAAGAAGCACAGGAAATTCAAGGCAGCCCAAATGAGCATGAGGATTTTAGAGCACTTGTAATGGCTGACCTTTAAGTAGAGAGTGACATTCAGCCATAGTTACAACAGAGCTGTCATTCTGCTCTAATAAAATCCCTTTGCTACAGAAAGGAGCAGCATGCCCTGCGGCCCTGCTCTGGCTCCTGCCAACAGCAGGGCTTGAAGTCAGTGTACGACTGGGGTTCAGCCAACTCAGCGTTTCTGCCTCACCTAGTCACTGCTTTTGAAGTCAAGGATGCTTCTTTGAGCTCAGGCTAAATTGGACACATTACTTTTTTGGAGGAGGATTAGAGCCCTACTGTGCTACCCAAAAGTTAGGGAATCAGGTGAAATGAGGTGAATTTGTAAACAGCTGGTATATTAAGGGGCCTTAAAGAGGCAGTCTTGTCTCAAAGGCAATTCTAGTTCAGGAACTACCTCAAACTCAGGCTGCCAATGTCCAAATGCTCTTCAGTGAGGACCGTGTTTAGGGCAGACCTCGGCAGTAAGCTGCACTACCCACAGATGGCCCTGCAGGAGATCCCTACGTCGCACCTATTCTGGGGACAAACAGAGGCCGCGATTGTCTGAGACTGATACTCCAGCGCATTTTATCAGCCTTAAATTAATTAAAAATACAAACAGAAGATTCATCCCTCTAATAGAGTTTTTTTCTTTACTTCTCTTTTTTTTTCTTTAGTAGTAAGAGATTCAGCTGATGCACTGAAAATCCTTGTCCAAATTTCAAATGATTGCAGAAACTTTTTAAAGACAGGATTTTGTGCTGTGTAGTAGTTGAAGTTTTGCAGATGACTCATTCCCACTCAGGGAATAACCTGGAGAGTGCTCTTTTGTTTTTAACACCTCCGTCTGTTCTTTAGAAAAAACAATTTTGAAGGTAATGGATAATCTAGAACTCTACAGCTCTTCAGTCAAGTTTAAAAAGCAAACATACCAAAAGAAACCCAAAATTTCCACTTTTGTTTTGTACCCAAAATAGAAAAAAGAAAGCAAAGCACTTTATCATGGTTTGAATTCAGCAGCCAACTTGCAGACATACATGTTCACAAGGACAAACAGACATTTCTCAGAGCCTGTTTGTGATCTGACGTGAGCAACTCATAGAGCCCCCCACGCTTAGTGAATCTATGGCAATAACAGATCATCAGACTCTTTTCAGTGGTGCCCAACGACAGGACAAGGGGCAATGGGCACAAATTAGAACACAGAAAGTTCCACCTGAACATGAGAAAAAACTTCTTTACTGTGAGGGTGACAGAGCACTGCAACAGGCTGCCCAGAGAGGTCGTGGGGTCTCCTTCTCTGGAAATATTCCAAACCCGCCTGGATGCGGCCCTGTGCCCCCTGCTCTAGGTGAACCTGCTCAAGCAGGGGGGTTGGACGAGACGATCTCCAGAGGTCCCTTCCAACCCCTACCATTCTGTCATTCTGTGATCCTGTGCTAACTGTTGCAAAGTAAAATAACAAAAGGCTTGTCCATTGAAAAATGGACAATGGACCAAAATAGCAGAAAACAGAGCCGGAGAAGTCTGGGTTTTATTCAGTTGTTACTTAAGAGAATTCCTAAACAGCAGTGGAACGGGGGCCAGAATTCAGGGCCCTACATATTCAGCTATGTTCCCGTCCTTGAGACTATCAACACATTTTGTTTTCTCTGCATTCATTTCTAGGAAAAGGAGAGAAATCAACAAGAATGGTGGAAGCTGTTCCTTTCTGCATATAACCAGCAAGGTTAGTCTATAAGCATTGCGGATATGGCCCTCTCTTACAGGTTTGGATGCCCCCAGGTCGGGAAATAATTACAAGTATAATAACAGTAATAAAGCTAGAGAGGCTTTTCTGTGTCAGCAAATCAGCATTACTGGTGCTGCACACTGTCCCTGGCCCTTACCATACTGAGATTGGGATCTTCTCTGTCTGTCGTTGATGGATGGGAAGTTTTCCCCAGGTATTTCTAACATCAAGGCAAAGCATTTCTTACTAAATGCTGGGTCAGTTCTGGGCTCTCGTTAGACAGGCTTGACCTCATCCCAGCTCTCCCTTCAGTGCCTAGGTCAGCTCTAGTCTCTGTCGGCATGTGCTGGGCTGGCTGCAGTTCTGGCAGGCGGTTAGCCCTGTCCAGCCTCGCTACAAGCTGAATATGCTTCAGCTCCTTTCCAGCTCCAATCACTGCTGCACTTGCCTTGGCCTTTTGCAAAAGCAGCCCTTCATCAAACACAAAGGGTGCCCCGGGAGTGGTCCCAGGACTCCCTTCCTACCTCTTCTTTCTTTTTAGTCTGCTAAAGCAGTTTGAGTTTGCAAAGCCAGTGCTGAGGGCATTCCTGGTTTTGTGTTGGCTAGCTGGTGTGATTTGTTACTGCAACCAACTCACGAGTTCCTGTAGTGCTGTTACCCAAACAGCTCGTTCCTATGAACAGCAGTCCTCACATATCACAGGTATATGCCCAGTATGATCCAGTAATCACTGAGAACAGATATAAGAAGAGCACCGGGGATACAGTGCTTCTCATTAGCGAGGAACGTTCTCCAAACCATTTTGCCCAGCTACTGGGGGTTCCTTCTTTCCTTCCACACTCACGCATAGGCTCATAGTTGTGCAGGCTTTTTGTGCTCTTTCCATCTGCATGGAATGTGCTGGATTTCTATCTGCTAACAAATTTATTAGGAATATTTTTTGCACAATTAACACCAAAGGTAGTCCTAGATTTAGAAGAACATGAGCAATTTTGAAGTTCAGTAATCATGGTGCATTTGGAAACAGGGGACACCCTGAAGTCCGTGTTGTTACAACAGAGAATTGATAACCTAACATGATGCAGGCAGTGAGTACTTCTGCATGAGACAGGACCTAGAGCTGTGATTCTTACAGTGCCTTCCACTGCACACAGTCTGTTCAGCTAAAGCAATATCTAATTTCTGAAGGCATGCTTGTTTTTTTTCATTTACTTGATCATCCCAGAAACCTTTCAAGACTTTCTAAGGAGAAGATTTATTACCTAATCGCACAAGCTTAAGTTTTGTTTGAAATTTAAATTCCTTTGAAAATGTCACAGAAAGTAAAAATCTGTTGTGCAGAGCTGCAAATAATGTAAAGAACTCTTCACGGAAAAAAACTCTGGTAATCCTGGGTATCATGTGCATTTTGCTGTCCAGAGAGGTTTTGATGTTCAATTTACGTTGGAAAGCAAGAAGATTTAAATAATCTCTAAAAGTAGTGAAAATAGAACAAGTATTTTGTCACAGCCTTTGGCAACCTTGAAGCTGAGGCTGGCAGCTGGATGGGACAGGGCCAGACTGATCTGTCTCAGCCTAACAAACGACACACGGATGTTTCAGAAAGGCATGCTTCCTGGCAAGCACCAGTAACGCCATAGAGCTTAGATGTCAAGAAGCATTCAGGGAAGAACAGCTGCCAGGTTGCTTGTAAATAACTGACTTATTTTTAAATATAATGGCAAATAAAAGGTTATTTTTAGTGCTGGTGGAAAGTACAAGTTCATTGGCACTACCCAGCTGGCTGGGTGAAATGGTGGCAGGAGAGGTGGAGCAGCAGAACTGCCTTCTTTATGGCTTCCCTGCCAACGTGCCGACTCCAGACCTAAAGGGACCATTGGTAACAAGGCAATTGACCACTGCCGGACATTTCACCCCAGCTTCCTGACGGCAAGTTCTTTACTGGGGCAATCAGGTACCAGCTCCAACACTGCTGAACACCCTCTGCTCAGGAGCACGCTGAATGACCATCAGATATCTATTGGATTTTGGAGTGACTCCTCGTAGGGTTCTCCTCTGAACCAGTGGCTCAGGTCAAGAAGAGCCAAATAGCGTATTTCCAAAATCCTCAACTATCCAGCGCATGATCCATGTTTGGCAGAGTTGATGCAGGAGGGTATGCATGGAGACAATAGCATTTGCTTCATGACTTTGTGTTGTATTATTGCTGCAGTGAGAAGAGGAAAGGAAGTGTAAGGATCTCCCTGCTAGCATCCAGATATGCTGGGCAGGGTGTAGCACAAATGTTGAGTGTTTAAGCACCTTTTGCTCAAAATTGTTTACAGGCTAAAAGACAAAGAGCTAAAACAAAATATGCCCATGTCAGGAAATGTATGCCTTGTCAGTGAAAGGCCTGTTGAGAGCAAACAGCATGTGAAAATTGCAGAATAGGGATACAGCCATGACATGTACTTCGTACTTGAGAAATTTATCAGCTGCATCTCATTAGCTCTCTTCTTCCCGCTTCCTAGCTGGCCAGCTTCTTGCCTGTTTTCTGCTTCAGGTGTTCATTCTCAGCAGCGAATCCAGGCAACTAGCCCCAAAACTAACAGAGAAAAGGGGCAGACCTTAGAGCTGGTAGTTTGCGTGAGCCCTCACATCTGAGCCTGGGCACAGCACAGAGGGTAAGATGGGAGGGGAACCTGCTCTCCTGGGGAATATTACTAAACAACCAAGGTTCCTTCTGGATATTTTTTTTCCATTCGCTTTTCAGCCTGGGTTTTTTTGAAGTCTATTTGTGTTTCAATCTAAACTCACACATAGATTTCATTCTGTTCTCATGTTGGAGTACAAAACAGATTAATTCCATGGTTGCTTATTTCGCAAATCACTGACTTGGGAAGGTCAGGTGGTACTTCCTCTTCCTCCTTTTTTTCAGCCTGTTTTGCTAAGGAAATTACATTCGTGCAGTCCTGCTGTCTGTGTCTGTATGTCCATACACATGCTCGTGTGGGGATCTTTTCACTGCCTCCGCATTTTTTGATAGAGAAGGACTATTCGCAGGGGGCCCATGAAGTTAAATCCTAACAGTGTTGTGAAAAAAGCACATTTGTAGGGGTTGGAGAACCTACTAATGACTTGTTGGGTGAAAAGCTGCAGTGTGACCTCAGCCCCTTTTAGGCACTGAAGAAGTCGCATAAGGGAAGGGTATTACACATTGGCTAAACGTGGGAAAGAAAAGCTTCAGTTATATCATTGCCTTAATACATTTTACTTAGAGAGTACCAGCTCCTTCAGACTCATTTGGAACATCAACCACATCACCCAGACCAAGAGGAGACCAGGCATCACTCCTTCTGATTCTGGGGGAAATACTCCGCTGTGAGTATGGTATGGATGATACCTCAGGACACCAAATGCAAACTTCATCTTTTCAACAGATGTTCCAGCAGAGTCTATATTGCAGAATTTAAACGTTAGAGTGTTTTAATTGTTTATAAATTCGAACATTTCAAGTTTTCAAACATGTCCAAAGGCAGTCACACTGAGTGGGACTAGTTCTAGAGTAGAATAAGAGTTAAGTCACTGAGTCGTCTCTGTAAGTCTAGTTAGCCCTCAGTAAATAATTGACCCAGCCTGCCACAAGCCTCAGTTAGGAGTATTTAAAAGCAAAATCACACATATAATCAGTCCAATCACTTAGTCTCAGCAAAGCTAATGGTAAAAATAGCATTTGTACCTTGGTTTTTGCATGCAGGTGAGAAAATTATATATTTAAGGGGAGTCCCAGCATTATGATTTATTGTGACTGTATGACTGTAACACTGTCACTCTATGATGACTGTACACTAATGTTTATGGATTGCCTGCTATGAATTTGTGTCACACAAATCACATAGGCACAGTAGGAAGGCTGTTTCTGCAAGAGGCATTTACAACTTCCACCGACAGGCAAGGTGCAATGCATGCAAACAGATTGCACCAGGGAGGCTGACACTGGTAACAAAGCGATTCTGTCCCGTTATGCAGATTCTGCTCCACAGTTATGAATTACTTCTTTACTGCAAAATCTCTCTCTTCAGCATGTGAAAATCTTAAATAGGCAACACTATCAATCAGCAGCATTAGCGGGCTGATTTAAATCCTTATCTGACCAAACATCATCTGTTTTGTCTGAGGTCTCCACTTTCCACCTCTGTGAAAGGAAAAGCCTAAGTGGGCCATAGAGGACTGTTTCACAGAAAACAAAGGAGGAAAGATGCCTGAATTTGTCTAGCTGAAAGCCCCATGAAATCTACTCTATTCTAAATAGATGTGAACCTCTTTCAAACTAACTGGTACTTTTTATCATGCATATTTCTCAGGACCTTTCTGAACTGATAAAAGATTCATCCCAAATCCTCTGTGTGGGGATATGAAACCAACACCTATGCTCAGATCTTCCTCCTGTCATTCTGCACAGATTCATCAGAATTCACAGCCTATACTGAGGATCAGGCTCACAACTCTGAATTCTGTTTCCAGTTAAAAAAAATAGGTGTTCTATTATACACACTTTGTTTCATATCTCAGCTCTTTGGTTTAGGCTTGACAACTAGCCAGAAAATGCTACCAATATGTATAGAATTTTATTACATTAAACCCAGGTCAATCTATTATGCCCATTTGGTACAAATTTAGGAAGGGTTGTTAGTTTGACAGATACGAACTGAAACTTCATTCCTGGCTTTGCCACTGGCCTGGGAAAATCTGTTTTCTGTTGCTCTTTTAATCTCCAGTTTGTAACCTTTCTTGTCTCTGAATGCAAACTCTTAATAAATACTGTATAAATACTGTCCACGGGTACAGTGCCTCGAAGAGGCTGATCTGTGTTAGACTCTTCAGACTCTCTTGGAATACTAACAATTACAATATCCACACTCAAAACATATACCATTTGTATTGCAGTCTGCCGTGTTCTGGTATACAGTGGCGGGAGGAAAAATCAAGCCACAGTTCATTTGCCACTCCTCCAGAAAGGGGTGTCTGGGGCACGTCTGAACTCAGGCTACTGCCCTGACTATCCCTCTTGGTAGCAAGGAGGGTTGTCCACAACCCAGGCTTATATTCAAAGCAAAAAATCCTTATTGTCTGTTACACTGCTAAATTATTCAGAAGTTCCCGTTTTCTCTGTAAAAAAAACCTGAGAGAAGAAACTAAACAAGGTAGGAATGTTAAAGGCACTTTCCCCTGAGCGCACCATATAGCCTCCGAAATTTGAGGTGCAGCACAGTTGCTTTATGATCCCTCCATTCCTACAAGAGAATTCAGAAAGCAGAAGCCTTGTCTAAATAAAGACAACCTTGGCAAAGCACATCGTTCCAGCTAGTGATTTCTGTCAAGGCAGCCTGCGGTCACAGCAAGGCCATGGAGCAGGAACGGAGAGCAAAGAAGCAAGACAGACATTTTTGTTGAAATAAACAAGAGAGAAAACGCAGCCCAATGGTGAGAAACACATGTAACTATGACGGGGAATGCCTTGTTACTGTGGCTGAAGGAAACACTCCAAGAATGTTTATTTCCAGACAGGCTCCTCTGCAGAGCAGGGGTTTTCAACTGTTGGCCTTTACACCCTTTCTAAATCCCTGGTCTAATTCTAAACAGCTGATGTAAGCAGAAGGAAAGCAGCGCAAGTATCTATATACATACGACATACACAATAGTGCTACATATAGCGGACTGTGTACGTTAATTCTCTTATAGGATCTGATTTTCCCTTGAAAATTTTCTATGCCTTCACGAATTCAAAAAGAAGTTGGATTTCAGCTTCAAGAAACTCAGAGAGAATGCAGAGGGTGAGCACCGTTTCAGACAGAGATTTGCCACAGATACGGTTTGGTATGGCAGCTTCTTTCGGTCATGATGTGCATCCTGCAGAGGAAAACAAACTCAGACTTAGAGTCTGACACACAGGCCTTCTTTCTGATCCAGCCATGTGGTTGCACACAGACCCTAGACTCATTTACCACCCTGAGTCAGCACCTTGGAAAGCAGAATTACGCAACAATTGCACTGCTGTTTAATACAGTCCCTAGATCAATATAGTCCCTAGATCAAGTACAACTGCAGTTCAAGTCAACTGTAAGTTCTGTCTGTGGAACTTATGGTAGTTCCTTCTGAAAATGGGATTGGCAGGGAAACGTTTTTCTGACATACCCTCAGCAGAAACTGGAAACAGAAGTTAATAGCTGAGCAACTGCTTTGGCACTTCAGCAGGGGTTGACAGCGACAGGAGTAAACAGAAAAGTTTATCAAACGGATATTTGGATGCTCTTTCTTCTCCAGAAACATGGTTTCTCCTACCTACATAAAGGGAAGAAAAGTGCAAGTGGGGTGATAGGGGGTAGGGATCTCACACAGGCCCCATCAGTCTCTGCAGGGAGTCAATATCCTNACTTCTTCAGCTATGCATAGGCTTCTGCAAATTTGGTTGTCCACCTACAAGAAACAAGAAAGTGCTAAAATTTAAAAACATTTACATCTTTCCTCTGGTTGAAGGCATAGGAAGTCTGTCCGTAACTTGCTAAAAAAAAAGGGTCTTAGATATGTTGAGATATATTTTAAGAATCCTCTTTGCCTTTTTTCACGAATCTATTGTGAAACTCCTGCTTAAAAAATTCTGTGAGAAACAGTGATGTAAAATATTCAGAACTCAGAATATTCTCATAATGATAAACCATAAATTCCTAACCTTCAAGATCAGGAGGGATATTCTGTATATCCTATTCTATTGAGTTCAGCAGCCCATATTTGATGAAAGACCATATCCTAGTAAGTTCAACCTATGGTCCAGAAAGAAACCTAGTGAGAATGTGGCATCAAGGATGAAAAATTCATTCTTTGTTGAGGGTGCCTGTTCCAGGGTTCAATCACTTCGTTGTTAAAAATTAGTCCCTTTTTCTTATTTAAGCCTCTCTGCCTTCGGAGTGACTTCCAGCCATTGTCTGGTTTTTTCCCCACTAGACTAGGCAGGCATGGGCCATATATGCTACACAAAGAAGTGTTTACGAACTTTTTTCTCCTTCCTCTGTTTTCTTTTTGATTAAGAAATTAATTGAATACCACTTTAAGGGCATGTTCCTTTGCAGAGGTTGTAACATGTTACAAGATTCTCCGGACTTTGCAGCATTCCTGAAACTATCTGCTATACAACAGTTTTGTTAATCGTAGAGTTGGTGACATACTCATGATTTCTTATAGAAGCCACACGTGACAAACAGGAGTAACACATTTGACAATACAGTGTATATCAAACAGCCTTTCTCCTCTTGCCCCCAGTCTGTCATCATTTTTTTGTATTACAGAGATGCTCTGAAGACAGAACCCTCAAGGGTTTTTGATCCTCAGATGCCTGACCCACCATTGGTATTAAAATGCTGACCAAAAAAGCAAGGTAGCAAGGTCATACACTTCATGCTGTCCTACCAAGATTCAGAATATGGTCCCATGGGGCACTGTGAGGTATATGCAATTACAGAGGAAGACCGAAGCATTTTCTTCCTTTGGCCAGAGGGGGTTTGTGGCTGTTGTTCTTAGATGAGAAATACTACTGTGTTCAGGGAAATGATGGAAACAGAATCCAGTTTCTAATTCTGTACTGGATTCCCACTTAAACTTCTGAAAGGAACAGCAAAAAATATCCAGCCCAAGCTCAGGAATGAAGACAAATAAAAATAAAGAGGCAAATACTGTAATTTATCTGGGTTGCAGTCACCGCAAAATGACTACTAAATTCAACAGGACAAGTAAAACTTCACAGTTCGGTTGGTATTTTGGAACACTGGCAACAGATGTCATCTTGCAAAGAAGAGTGATTCATCCAAGTACTTAGAGGATGGGAGGCATGTATAGGTTCTGAAGCTGCTGACCAACACAAACAGGCTGTAAATTCAGCAGGTAATAGTGCAAGGCAGAGAAAAACAGGGAGAGAAAAGAAAACATATGGTCATAGTCTGAAAAGTGGATGAAAATTTGAACTGGGAAAACAAATCCAGTAATTCAAACAGGGAAACACTTGCTTCTGCTTAAGCATATACAATAAATCATGTCGAGAAGATCACATATGACATAATTTGCAGACAAACAGTTTGAGAGAGACTCAGATGGAAAACTGAACTCCGGATACCTCTGAACATAATGTAATTTGCAAATCTGCACCCGTATTAAGCACCAAATAGGCACTTGACTTGAACTCTGAAGAAGTCCAGTTGCAAGTTTTGTTGCTCTGACCGCTCTCTAACAAAACACAACCTTTAGGCTGTTCTGAAGTTAGCTCCATTATCTGATGAAAGCTGACACAACTCAGTAATTACACCCAGATGTTAAAATGTTGTGAACTGAAGCTTTCTGTTCAAGAGCTTAACCAACACTGACGCACGAAAGTTGTGTAGCGTTGTAAAGATATGAGTGATGTTCCTCTTCAGCTGACAAAATGGCTGGTACCATATGCAAGTGGTTTCATGTTAAAAAATCTCTGTCAGGTCGGCAGCATGTTATAGAAACCTTTTTATTTTTTCCATGTTACCTGGTGAGCTATGACTTCTCTTGAGGGGATTTTGCTCCTCAACATCATTTATTTTTGGTCTTTAGAGCTACTAACTTCCGTGGTGAATGAGGGCATTTGTCTGAAAACAATCAGATGTAAGTAGCTTTGCAAGCCCCTGAGCAAGACACCACTCTGAATGGCAGAACATATCCAGTACTGATAATTAATCTCAGGTATCTTTGAGATCTCATGACAAAAATATTTACCTGGGAGCTTGTATTATTGCCATAGACCGCAATAACACAGGGCAAGATATATGCAGTGACAGAGTTTTCCCTGTGTAAAACGGTACGGTAATATGAAGTTTTTCCCCTTGGTGAAAAAAGTTAGTGGGGAAATTGAAGTGGATTGAGGTTGTGGGGTATTGGCAAATGCTTGTTGCACTCTGCATAGCAAGGACATATCTCGAGCATTATCATACCTCTAGTTTGTGTCCCTTGCCTTTCAGGAGAGCGATGTTTGAGACTTTCCACACTGCACTCTGACCAGGCCATGCCCAGTTCTGAATGCTCATTCTAAATGGCAAGGCATGGTGGCTATTGGGGCTACTGTGACCAGAAGCAAGGGATGTGCTCTGTTTCTTCAGTCACTGACCCAGCAGCACAGTGTTCCTCAGGCAGCACAATGAAAGCACCTGGTTATACTGAAAAGAAGGAACCAGTCTGGATCTAAGCCCAGTCTGGGCTTGCAGTCTGCAAGAAAAATAAGGGTTAAATGCACAAAAGGGATTTACAAACAGCCAATTTCCAGGTAGGCAGAAGGGGCAGTTGAGGTCAGCATTTGGGAGAGTTGATGCTGGCAGAAGATAAGAAGATATCAGAGTAAGGAATTCAGCTTGGAGCAAGCTCTTCTTGGGAAGAACTACCTGTATTTGCAAGCACGGTGCATATTGATTGTCTACAGCTGTGGACAATGGCTGAAGTGTGTACCTACCTCCTGCTTGGGCAGAAATCATGGTCTTGGAAAGTACTTGTTCTGGCAAACAAGTATAGAAATCTTACATGGGTGTAGCTGGGTGGCACAGTCACAAATACAAACCAGAATTCATAGTTAATTGTTAGTGTAGCTTTACCCTTTGTCCTTATTACTTTGCCTTTAAACAGACATAATAAATGCTGTTCATTACTCAGATTTATTCTGATGGAGTCTAAACTTCCCCAGCTCACTCCTTAATCATCCTCTGGCTTACGCTTTCGTCCTTCCTTCCAAAATGCTAGCAATAAATAAAGCTGTTGAAATGGTCACAGCACTGTGGCAAGCCTCCTAGCCCATACATCTTTTTGTATTTGCCTCTGTTTCTTTAACTGTCTAATATAGAGCCTCTGTATCTCTTAATTTCAGAGACTTGAGAACTTCAGTACTTCTCAGCTTGCACTCTGCCTCAGAAGATGTCTTATGAAATGTCTGCTAATAGCTTGTCTCTAATATTAGGAGCAATGATAGTCAAATAAGGAAAACAAGAGAGCAACTGCTTGATGCTTGGACCGAAGCACAAGGAGGCAGGGAAGTGTGCTGTTTATTTGCCTCCACCTTGTCTTCCATAAATGAACATGAAGAGAAGGCATGTGCTTATATCTGATGTAGATTTGGGGCACAAACTAAAATACATTTAAACCTAAGTGAAAACTTTTTTACTGTGAGGATGATCAAACACTGGAACAAGTTGTCCTGAGAAGCTGTGGAGTCTCCATCCTTGCAAATATTCAAAACCTGCCTGGACATTGTCCTGGGCAGTCTGCTCTAGCTGATCCTGCTTTCGGCCAGGGGGGTTGGACTAGATAATCTCCAGGGGTTCCCTTCCAACCTCAGCCATTCTGTGATTATTTGATATGTCTTCACTTGTGAAATATTAAAAGATGCTGCATGCTGTTGCTTTGATATATTATTTTCTAATCTGTAAAATAGCCATTACTTATTCCTCTGCTCTGGTAGTGATTGAGAGTCTTTACTTACAAGCTTTTTTTTTTTGAAGTATGCTGTGGTTTTTGGATGGAAGCTAGTAGAAAAGTTCAAATGACTTGGCTTCTAGCTATCTGAATCATTAATGAATTTGTCCATCAGATGATGTCACCTGCATTTACACAGACAGATGCAAAACAAACTCAAGACTTTCCATCTCGGTGAAGGTAAGTAGGACAGTGTCAAAACAATTTTAGGGACATGGGTTCATTACATGTTGACTTAGGACTTAAAAAGATAGGACACTTCTTTACAACTTTGAAGATCCAGCTACCTAGTATTAGTATCACAAACTATTATTATTAAGGGTATTTTGGAAGATGGAAGCTCAAAGATTCTTCAGGTAAAAAGGCAGGTTTTCTAGAAATCTGTGATTGGATTCAGAGTGGAGGAACAAATCAAGATAGATGTTCATTGGCAAAGCTACAGAGAAATGTCACCTGCCTGGCTCCTGGACCAGCCTGGTCTGCTCAGACCCCCAGGCATGCGCACTGCAAGAATGCATTTCCAAAAAAAAGTAAAGTAATTGCTTCTTTTCCTATAAATCTGTGTTCTGATTTTTTGATTGGGTTTGGAGGTATTTTAATAGCTATGTCTTTTTAGAAGTCAGGCATTTCAAACAGTCAGATGGCTGTTTTAAAAAGTCCAGTGACTAGCACAATGTACACGCTTGCTTCAAGTGTTTTGTTACAGTTGTCAAAAACTGGACTGAAGGAGAAATAATAAAATCTTTTTTGCAGAAATTTAAAGAAGCCCAGCAAGTCTTGCTCTGAGCATATGACCCAGAAGATGATGAAAATTAGTTCCACTGAGAACTCTGGCTATTGTTTGGGGATTTTTACTGGTAAATAATGAACATCAGTGCTTCCTTCCTATTTGCAATTTTGTACTCTGCATTTGCACTGATGACCTCCACCTGGCTCATGTGTAACTAGAGGAGCCTGCTCTTAAGTGAGATGCAAGCATGATATTATACAGCTTCCATTGCCAGATACTTCTGAAATTATTCATATTGTTAACAGATGTTCAATCATATACCCAAACTCATGGTTCTGAAAGTAGAATACCATGATTATTAGTGAGTATTGAAGCTCTTTGTGTATGCCTACAGGCACTTTGTTACCCCAGCAGTTCTCAGACCTCAGCTGGCCATGTGATGATGTTGTCTTCTCTTTTCTTCAGACAAATCTGTCATATTTTTATGCCAAAGCATGCAAAGCAAAGGGGATTGCACATAATTTCAAAACAGTAACTGAGCCATCTACACCCAAGAAACTGCTGTTATATCAGAGAGCAGCTAGTATATAAATAAGAGAGGAAAAAATGCTATAAGATAAAGAGAAATCATCAGTACTTTATATTGTCCCTTCAAGCAAGAAAACAATGCTGGTACCAAAAAATATCTGAATGTCTACGTGAAGCAGGAGCTAATGTCTTAGTAGCAACAAGGGACAACAGCACCCATTCATCAATCAGACTCCAAGATTTTTGTTGATCTGGGAAACTGAAGGCTGGAAAGGCTGCCAGAATCACCTAAGATTATCTCAGGCAAAGCACAGAACAAAGAGACTTAATTAATAACCTTCTCCTTGAACCTCTGGAATGACAGATCCATGACTAATTCATTGCTGTGGTGAGTTCCCCTGGACTGATTGTGTCAGCTGTACTGCTTTCCATGGATGGAGTTCAATCATATGCATGAGAAAATGTTGGTAGAGAAATTCTACGATGAAAGGGAATTTGAGCTTTTAAGTTATTTAGATTATTGGCACAGAGTTATTCTGTGTAGCATTGCTTCATCCAACTTGTGCTTTTAAGTTGAGCTCTGTTACGCAATTTTAATCTATCCTTTTTCTGGATTGTAAGCATTAATCAATCAAAAAATAACACTGATCTGACTGGAGAAGTACTGATGGCAAACTGCTCCCTTGAAGAGGACCTAGATATTCACTGAAGCCTGCAGAGAACTCCAACTGCCTAAATAAACTTCAGACCTTACACATTGCCAAATCATCAGCTTGGGACTGTTCTAGGATGTCCATGAAGAATGGAAAGAACATTATCTGTGTGGCAGACTGCTGTCAAGCGCTGAAGAGAAGAGAATGCCTTTGTTTGGATTTTTCTGGCAAAGATCTCAAAGATCAAGGCGTGACTTCTTTTGATGCTGCTCACTAAGTATTGTGCAAGTCTTCACATGAATTGCAAATCAAAATGCCAAGGAACTGCAAGGTCCTAGCACACCCTCTAACTGTTTTCCAAGCACTCACCAGAGTTAAAACGTTTAATCCAGTTCCTCCACAGTCTGCCTCAGTCAAGTTGCTTGGTCGAACTGTAAATCAGGGATAATATTTACTCAGTGACTCCTAAACACTTGAATGAAATTGTCATAATTATTCTATGTGAATGCAGTTCTCAAGGTACTGGGCCTTGAGCTGATTTCCAGTCATCTATTCCTACCTGCCAGTATGTTTTCATAAGCACTCAAAGCTGCACTCAGAGGATCCTTTATATAATCAAGCCAGAACAGATTCTGATTTTTGAAAGAAAACAACCACCACCAGCACCACCCCAAGGTATTGTAGGAGAGCTAACTGAAATTCCTTAGAGGACGTACAGAAGCCTAGACAACTAACTTTTGCTGATTTCTTCTTGAGACTTGGAAAAGATAACAGTGAAAGGAACAGAATGTTAGTTTGACTGAAAACAAAAGCAAAACTTGTTCTAAAGCCAGAACTGAGTTGGCATGTCTTTCCAATAT